>JBBPBX010082073.1:0-15815 GCA_038048925.1 Garcialebias charrua | reverse complement strand
GTTGGCTTTCCAACTAAATACTTTTTGAATTGTAACTATAGTTCTTTGCTAATTAATATGATGTTTTAGTACAGGGGGAGGAGACAACCACACAAAATATTGTCTTGAGCAGCTTAAGTTTGTGCTTGTAGGTTTTTAAAAAAATCCAAGCATCATATTCTTTCACTTGAGAAACACGTTTTGTAATTTTATAGACATTACTGGGAAAACACATGGCTGTTGCCGTCTTCTGTCAAGTTCACTGTTTTTTTTTATTAAGTGTGATTTATAAAGGTTGTGTTTTTTAATGACAGAGCTTTAGAAATCAGGAAAGCACAGAGAACACATATGCACAACTTGTTTTTTGTGTCAATATGTATTTTTCAACTTACAAAATATAACACTAGATATTTAACTTTAATAAACATATATGTTTAAAATAACTTGTACAATTAAATATAGTAAATAAAAGAGCAATGTCACTTTCAAAAACCTAACTGTGGCCTACGTATTGTTGGTTGCTGTTGTTGTTGCAGCCATAGATATAATAAACACTAGATAAGCTGAGGCGGAGTCTCCGGCGTCGTCACGTGGCAGCCATCTTGCGACAGACAGCAACATTAGCTGCAGCTGTTGAAACTGAATGGAGGTGAGGGGTTTACACAAACAAAAATACTCTTAACTCGCTGTAATCTTGACGGATTTACAAACGGTTTATCTTTTTAAAAACGTTATTAACGTGGCTATGATTTCTTTGGTAGTCAGACAGCACTTTTGTCTTTTTTAAAACGTTTTATTCATGTTTTGGGTGTCACACTCATCGAGAATCTAGAATCTGTTTTTATTACACCAATAACTATTTTATTACAAACTACTGTAAATGACTATCTTGATCATGATTGTATTTATTAGCATACTATTAACAAGAGCCTTTGATTAAGGGCTAGCTAGTACAGTATTCCAAATATTTCCCCAGCATTCTTAGATCACTAGGAGCTCTTTGTTTTTAACTGAACTAAAGCTGCACATGATTTCCAAGCGGTTTGGTATGTTCAACACTAATTACTGCTTTGTGTTTTACAGAAATACTCTTTGACAAGATGCCTGACTTTTGTGCAGCCTATGGATGCTCCAATAGGCGTAACATCAAAACAAGAAACCTTGGGATCACATTTCACAAGTAAGACTCTGTGACAGTATTATTACTTTAATTAGAATAATCATAGTTATATTTTGGATCAGTGCACATTATTGGTCATGCTACACACCAAAATGTGAGATAATATTATTGACATAATATTATACATAATATATATTTACATAATAATGACATAATATATATTTACAGCACTTTGGTTGACCTTGTTGTTGTTTTAAGTGCTCTATAAATAAAATGGTATGGTATGGTATACGGCTTGTAAAAGTATCTTTATATAAATTATGATGTATGATTTAGTGTTTCTTTTGGACACAATTTTTAATAGCTGTTTTATTGTACCAAAAGTAAATGCAAGCACACCAAAAGTATGATATATGTGTATAATTGTCATTACTATAATTCAAAGGTAAAGAAAGGAAGTGTGGAAAATAATGACCATCTTCTTCATGTTTTTAAGGTTTCCCAAAACCAGAGAGAGGAGGCGGCAGTGGGAAGTTGCCCTGAGAAGAGAGGGTTTTGTTGCCCTGGACAGGACACTGCTCTGCAGTGATCACTTCAGTTCTGAGGACTTCGATCGGACAGGGCAGACTGTTAGATTAAAAGATAGTGTTGTTCCAACACTTTTCAATTTTCCATCGCATCTTCAAAAGGTATGTATCATCGACCTACAAGATTTCAAGATGTATAAGATTGATATGTCTATAAACTACTGTATATATAAATATGTGGTTAAATGTCACAGTTTAGTATTTCTTTCTGCAAATTTAGCAATAAACAATGTGTTGTTCTTTACATAGCACATTTTAGACACTCTACTTTTGTTTATTTTAGCTTGTAAAAACAAGAGGCTCAAACACCTCTAGAAGAATAGAAGACAACCTGGCAATGGACCTGTCTCAGGATAAAGCTCAGTCTGATGTTGTGAGTATTAATTGATTCACACAATTGATAAGTGAATAATTATTTTTTTTTAAACTGTTAAATTCCACATTAATATTATTTATATATTTGTATATTTTTGCAAAGCAACTGGAAGCCACTGCAAAGAGGCGAAAGTGCTGCAAGCGGCAGGCCACTGACCACCCGTATTCACTGCCTCCTTGCCCCAAGGCTATATATGCCAAACTTAATGAAGCCTCAGCTAGAGTGAGGAAATTGCAGAGGGAGAAATCGAATGCCTTGGCAAGAGAAAGGAGGGCCAAGAAAAGCATGCTGTCTCTTCTAGAGGAACTGAAGGAGAAAAATCTCATCAATGAAGAGCTAAAAGACAAGCTTGAATGCTACTCGGGTAAATTAAAAATATTACATTGAATACATAGTATATAGGGTATTTTATGTTCTTTGGTGAAATGACACCCACTAAATCACTCTTAACTGTTTTTCAGATCTTCCAGTTCAACTGTTGTCGAGGCAGGGCAGCAAGTACACCAAGGCCCAGAGAGAGTTTGCCCTTACGCTCCATTTGCATGGGCCAAAGGCATATCACTATCTGAGAGACACTCTGCATATTTGCCTCCCACATCCGAGATCATTGCAAAGGTATTCTTCATTATGTTTGACTGTAAACTAAATCACTTGGAGAAACTTAAGCGCTACATATTGTGTTACCATGAATTGTAGAACTTGCTGAAAAAGGCTTACATTTTTAACTTTTTAGTGCAATGGCATCTATTTTTGGGATGCCAAGTGTTTTCAGTAGGGATGCTTAGTGTTTAAATGATTGTATGGTTAAATTTTTACTTTTTTATTTTACTAAGGTGGCTGAGCTCTGTTGATGCCAAACCTGGTCTAAATAAAATGATGTTGGACATGCTGGAGCAACGTCGCAAAGCAGATGAGGCCAAATACGGATGTGTCTCTTTGATGCTGGATGCCATGGCCATCAAAAAGCATGTTCAATATGATCCTCAGACACAAACAATGTCTGGATTTGTGGACATGGGAGATCGGATAAATGAAGCTGACATTGCCTCTGAGGCTCTGGTGTTCATGGTGGTTGGGCTTCAAGGTTATTGGAAAGCTCCGATTGCATATTATCTGACCAAGTCCCTAACACCAGAGACACAGAAAGTGTTGGTAGAGCATGCATTAGAAGAGCTTCATCATCGCCAGATATTTAAGGATGCCCAATGTGCCTTACTGCATATGCCATTCTATAACAACATGAACTACTACCTCATGCATATACTGTGTACATTAACTGATATGCTGCTTTGCCACTTTGCAAATGTCAATGCTAGAACCTTTAGTTTATTTTATAGTTATACTTTTTATACTTTTTTACTTTTTGTACTAGTATGCAAAAACTCAGAACAGTATTATGTTCATTAAATGTTTAGTGCTTTAGTTTTTAGAGTTGGTGTAAATTTTCATACTCTTATACCACTATGCAAAAACTCAGGACAGTGTTAAAGTTTTACTATTTTATGCTTATGTCTATTATTATATGTTTCAGTGTTTTAATGTTTAAATAGTTACTGTTGCACCGAGGGAGTGAGAGTCTTGTCACACTATCAGATGTCACACTATCAGATGTTTATTTTTGTTTATTTGTTTGTTTATTTATATTTCTCAATTATTAAATCTTTTCATGTATCTAAAAAGAATAAACTACACATATTGACCAAGGTTGGTGTAATAATGTATTTAATATTACATAATATTTAAATGTGTAGGGAAAAAAATTGGCATAAATTAATTTCATATCACCAATAATAATACTATTTATGATGAAATAGTATTAAATATTTATTAGCATTGTAACATATGTCAGTTAATTTCGCTGGAAATAAACATGTATTTAGAAATAGATGTAAATATAATCTTATTGTGTATACTGCTAGTGCAATACAGTGTCTACATAACGTTATTTTCATGTGAACGTCCATCTTAAGTATACCATATTATAACAACATCTCTCACATTTATAACAAACCAAACCGTTTTAAAATCGGATGGAAATTAAGCAAGTTATGGTTATTTTAATAGTGAATGCACCATTCACATTCATGTTAAGAGTGGGCGTTCTGTCTGTCCCAAGATGGCCGCCGTCTGACGATGTCGGTCTCCATTGGCCAACAGCGGGGCTGTCTTATCTAGTGTTTATTATATCTATGGTTGCAGCTGCTGCTGCCTCTTCCTTTTCCAACTGGTAATGGAGTATGCACAGGCCTGACATATTACCGTAATGTTAAAACTGATCCATCTCTAGTTTTTATAACCACTTTACCAGCTGTTTTAGCTCCTTAAGTCTTGATCAAACCACATTTTTTTTACACATTCGTCTTATTAACAGGTTGTACACTCAATGTGGCTGAAAATATTTCTCCTAGTAGTTTTTGTTAGAAACATTCAGTTTCTCGGCTTAAAACATAAAATCCCACCTTGTCTCTGTTTTTGGGCACAGACACTCCAGGTTGTAATGTTGTTCCAGTAAAGTTACCCACACCTGTGATAGCTCTGTTTGTTTTCTAACTTCCCACTGGGACATCACTGTTTTCTGCACCTTCATGTACAATCCAGGACTCTCCACTGCGCAGTAGCTCCAGCCCACCCAACAGCACAGGCAGCACCGCTGACAGTGATGGCTGGACTCCAGGACCCCCTACCAGCTGCCCCACGCGTCCAACAAAGATCCCTCAAGACAGAAGCAGGAAACGTCCACAACCTGGACCCATGTTGTCCACTCTCCCCAAAAGAGAAGTGAGCTGAACTGATTAAACGCATCAGTGTGTGCACAGAAATGAGATTAACCTTTGTTGTCATTTTGATACTCACACCTTGTTTGCTCTGCAGCTCACAATCACAAGTCTGCATCCAGATGACCACAGGAAAGCCGAGAAGCTGAAGAAGAAGAAGAGGAGAAAGGAAAAGGAGCAACAGACCGGTGAGGAAAACAGGCCACAGCAGAGCGACTCAGAAGAACCAGAGGTGCAGTCTCCACTTTCCTTGAGCATCCGGATGATCAAAGAAGAGCCTGAAGATGATCTCAGCATTCCCCTCCACCCCCAGTGCCTGCCCAGCCCTTCTCCATGCAAGGAGGAGCCAAAGGAGGAGCCCAGGGAGGAGCGCAGACACTGGGATGGCCGGGACCTTGAAGAAGGTGTGGTAAAGGTCCAGAAAGTGGAGGGCTTTTCAGGAAGCCGGACCGTGTTTCGCCAGGGGAAACAAGTGGTGTTCAGAGACGAAGACGGATCTGGAGAAGATGAAGACATCATGGTGGACTCAGGTAAGCTCTTTCTGTGCCACGACATGCTGAAAACAAACCGTTTGATGTTTAAAACATCGCCTGACTGTCACCTGTCTCCTCAGACGACGACTCGTGGGACCTGGTGACGTGTTTCTGCATGAAGCCTTTCGCGGGCAGAGCCATGATTGAATGTAACAAGTGCAACACCTGGATCCACCTGTCGTGCGCCAAGATCCGCAAGAGCCATGTGCCAGAGACATACGTGTGCCAAAGCTGCCGGGACATTCACGGACCCCTGGACGCCCGTCGCTCCCACCGCTCGCGTGTAGGCTCACGCAAACACCTGCTAGACTGACCTTCTGGGTCGAACCACAAACTTTTAACCCTCCTCCCGTTGCATCTGTTCATCCTCCACCTGTTAGACCGACCCCTCCTTAAATTCAGGACCCGTAAGTCTCCGTCTTTCATGGTCAGCCATGAACCCACGTTTTCTAAAAACACTTTGCTGGACCTAACCCAAACCTTTATCCCGTTTGGAAATGGTTTGAGTGCTGTTTTAGATGTACTAGGGTTTGTTTCTGCTTCCTACAGACTTTGTGCGTAAGGCAATCACTGAAATGTGTCTGTAGATGACATGGAAAGCAGCAGACTGCTACTGTTAAGAGATTTGCTACACTGGAAACATTTGAACTGCCATATGTAGAGAAAACCCTCACTGCCACCCACTAATGGTGCATGCTGGGATTGATGGGAAAGATGGTTTGCACTTTTTTCTCACGTTTTTATTTTATTTTACATATATATATATATATATATGACTTTTTGTCACAGAAACATGTAAATCTATTCTCTTTTTGTCACAGAAACATGTAAATCTATTCTGATAGAACTGGATGTGTTTCCTCTAGGATGCCTCTATAAATGTTACATAACTACCGGTAGCTGTTTAAAATAAGTAAACAAGATAAAGCCTTGTGTTTATCGCTTCAGATGGTGCTATTGTATTAAGCGGAGGTATAATCCAGTAGAACAAAGATGTAGGATAAAAGGCTAAAGTCTGCATTTGCTTCATCTGTTCTTTTATGTTATTTAAAACGTGAAAGAATATCATTGTGGCTATGAGCTCCATTCATCTGAACCAATCACTTGTTCACTTCGCTTCCACACTGCAATCTTGTCTTCCGGCCTCACCATCCAGATGTTAGTCGACTGTAGCTTTCACCTGTTTTTCAGTGTTTTAACAGTGTTCATAGTTCTTTCTTTTTCCAAGAAACTGTAATCAAACGTAAAAAATAAAACTAAAACTAGAAACTTAGAAGAATCAGATAAAACTGCATTTTCACTTTCTTTGGTTCAATATAACGTTGCTGCATTTCATGATAGTATTGGCAGTTTTGTTCATGAATATTTTTCATTTCCCATCATTAACGGACTCCATGTGACGACACAATGTTCATAGACAAATATATTTCTGTACGGGATGGTTTAAATATTAACCAAAGGAAATGATTGTAGCTGGAGTTGTATCTGGAAGAGAGATTTTTCCTAAGAGTCCAGGTGAAAATATGCATGTGAGAGTGTTGGAGGCACATGTGGTGCCACGGTTTGTCTCATCTGAGCTCCTTGGTTTTTGTCGTTTTTTTTACAAGGTGGGAAACATTGATCTCCGGAAATCAGATTTCCATATCTTGCGTCATTTTCAGAGCAGTACAGTATTCACTTCCATAAGAAGCAAGTTTAATGGGAATGTTCTTTTTGTTTTGATTCTGATTTAAGAAAATGAAGCTTCATGATTCTTGTGCCATCTGTTGTCTGTGTAGAGTGATTATTGTTTCTGATTATTATATAAAAAGCCATACTGTAGACAGATCTTAGTCCAGAATGGGGTTTTACACAGCAGAACAAAGGACTTGACCAGGAAACAGCCACAATGAATATTTTAGTTTGTAAACATGACTTTCCTAGAGTAAAAAAATAAATAACTTTTTGTGCACTCTTCTGATATTTACATATGTTCGTTAGCTAGTTTGTTCCAGCAATCAGCAAGGTTGTGTTTTTATGAAGTTTCAAAATATGAAAAACTATTTTAAGTCCTCAGGATGTTTGTCTTAAAGAATCTGAAGACGTCTACAGGCACAAAATCCAAAAGTTGCAGCGTGCGTCCTACGACTGGTTTCAAGTTACCAGTGCTCATTGTGATAAGCTTGTTTGTTCTGGTCCTGGGTTGTCCGATCCCCTTACTGAGAAGGCGTTGTCTGTGCTGTGTTGCAAACCGTTTCTGTGAAACTATTGTAAACTATTGTAAATAAAGAGGTACCATTTTACTCTGATTAGTTTGATTTTTTTTTAATCACTCTTGGTTTGCAGACAGTAAATCTTTTTGTAATTACTTCCTTGAAGAAGTGCATGTCACCTTAATGTTAAGAATTGGGACAGTAAACAATTTGGTAAAAAAAAAACTTATTTTCAATTTTTATGATACCGCAAGAAACACTGTGTGTTATGACTGATGCTCAGCTACTACCACATCAGAACCTAGCTTAATATCTGTAAATTAACTCTTAAAGCCATTTTCATTGTTGGCTAATGATTAGCTGTGGGGGCTGTTGTGAATTGGATGGTGTCCAAAAGTTAATCAGCTGTAGATGATTATCATCAAAAAGTTTATTCCAAATCTGTCCTGTGGTTCTGGTTCACGAGATATTTTGTTAAACAAGTGTGAAAGAAATTCTTAATGCTCAAGTTTTACGCAAAAACCTTTCAACGACTCGCGGCTACTATCGCACCAAACCTTTTAGCTCCACATATGCAATGATGGAACTACGGCCATTTTTTTTAAAGGCTGCTGGCTGTGACGGCCATCTTGAATCTGGTTGACTCTATTTAGTTTTAGAAGTTTATCATTCAAATCCACCCAGAGGTTCATAGGATAATTTGCAAACTGACAAACACAGACATGGTAAAAACATCATCGTCCCGTCTTTGAGGTGGCGAGCAATAATCAAATGATGCGTCTGTTCTTAGTCCACATTTATTCACTTTACAAGGCAGAGCAGATGCTCCTTTTCAGTCGTACATCATTAAATGAGTCGGTTTGGAATGTAAAACCAGGGAGAAGACTCTGCCTCGTGGTGGCAGAAGGGACCAGATGATCTGACCAAACACTTCACAAATACAAGACAAATACTAAGGAGAGTGCAAAATGGCTGCTGCAGTAGTGACTCCAACACAACATCAGTTTTATCCTCCCTTTTTCCATTCTACTAAAAGCAAACGACTACAATTAAAGTGATCAGCACCATTTTAATAAGTAGCCTCATATGTCTGATATACATAACATTTAGTGCAAAATACAACCTTTACAAGTTATAAAATTGGGCTTATAACCTACTTTAGTGCTCCTAATAACGTTTAGGGTTCCCCGCAGTTCATTACACAGTTCTTCCCAAAAAAAAACTTAAAAGAAACTATCTCTTTGTTATTGCACAATCCATCTACCGATAGATGGACCAATCAGATTGGGAGTAAAATCTAATTAAATAGGCCTAAATGAGAGCTTTACTGTGCTGCTGAAATTAAAATCTTTAAGTGCTACCACACTTGATTGCTCATCAGCAGTTTAGCGTTTTGCGTATTCTGTTCTGCTGAGGAAGTCGTTCAAGCAGAGGTCAAACAGTGTGTGAAGTAACCACTAAAAGACAGCAATTAAATCCCTCTGGGATTCTGCTATGTGTAACATAATATAAGAATAAACTACTGAAACTACACTGCAGCGAGACTTCATGAAGCCGTTTTGTTTTTTATGTTACATTCACTTTAATATCATTGTTTACATTTAAAATCCTTCTGGATGTTTGCAGTCATTGAGCTCTTTGTGCCAGAGCAACACTGGCCAGATTCTAACCTTCATTTTACCAAAAGAAATGAGACATCAGTAAACACCAATTCAAATTAAATGTAAGCTGGATTTCTGCCTCTCGAGTACATTTAACTTTCCAAATATCTAAGTCTGTCCGTGTTCAGTTGGATCACAACTATCAGAAGGCTAAACCTTTACTCCATGTGAAAATCCTCCTTTTAAATACTTCTCACAGTTAACACATTTTAAGTATTTGTTTACACTTGCAATAAATGACTGTGACTGGCATCAAAAAGAGCAGCAGCCATGTCACAAAAATATTTCAAATGAGACATTTTTTAAAGTTAAACAAAACAAACTCAGTCCTAGTTAGCTTCAGGCTTTCTGACTCATTGGCCTGCATAGTATTACCAGGAACTGGTGCCTGGTTTAAAGAGATAGTTCAGATTGTTGGAAGTAGGATCTGTGGAAAAATTACAAACACCTAATAAATTACCTGTTGCAGCAGATAAGTCTTTGAACAACCTCAGTTTGGAGAAATTGTTATTTCTGACTGGACTGATGAGCAAGCAACTATAGCCCGAAAGGCTCAGATAACTCAGTGTTTCATAGTACCGGTGGTTCATGGCACCAGCTTATAACACTTACACTGTTTTCTTCACATTACAGGTAGTCCTCGACCTATGGTGGTTTCGACCTACGGCAATCCGACTTTACGAACGCATCATATTACCTAATAAAAATATGAAAATAAATTAAAAAAATTACGTGTTTAAATGTTCTTTATTTCATGTGTACAGTACAGCACTTTGATGCAGCTGTGGTTGTTTTAAATTGCTTTATAAATAAAGTATTATTATTATTATGTTTTTTTAATTTCAAGCCGATTTACGAAGTTTGCAGCAGTTTCCGCCAGTTTTTGGCAGTCAGTTTTCGTCAGTGCCCGCCAGTTTAGCCAGTTAGCTCCAGCCTCGACAGCCGGCTTCGGAGGGACAGTGTCCGATCAGAGGTTCCTGCGCTCGGATACATGAGCTGGGAGCTGAATGGCGGTTTTGCGGAGGGACGGATGAACGAAGGAAAACGACGCTGTGGACCGCGTGAAGCAGCAGACAGCGAGCCGGACCGGAGGAGCAACGAGCTAACATTCTAACAAGCCTTGCTGTAGGATGGACGGGTGGGGTGGATGGTGTCACCGGGGACACGGAGCCGACGAGCGGCGGAGAGGCCAGCTGCGGTCGGGAGCTCGCCTCGATGTTCGCCTGGCAGCCTAAGATGTTGGATGGACACCAAGCTAACATGCTAAAATGTGGAGAAACAGCTGCTGCAGCCTTTTGGAGGGGCTAAAATGCTAACGCGGCGCGGCCTAACATGCTAACGTGGAGGGGCTAATGCTAACGCGGCGTAGCTTGTTGGACGGACACCGCGGAGAAACGGCTCCCAGTACGTTATTAACTCTTTTTCCCTTCATGATGGCTCCAAATGTATGGAGTTAACATGCTAACAGTCCTTCCTGTGAACAGTCTGGACCGCGTGAAGCAGCACGAAGCTGCGGAGCTCGGACGTGCAACGAGCTAACATGCTAAAAGACGGAGACAGACTTGACCAGCTCAAAGTAAGAAATTAACTACTGTATTTATTACTGTATTGTTCCAAAATGTACTGTACAGTATGTGTTTTTTGATAATTGTGTAGGGTACTGTGTTAGGATAGGCGAAGTGCTTGGTAACTGTACATTACCGTACATGTACGTGTATAAGTGGCGGCTCGGGTGTTTTCCGACTTACGGCAATTTTCGTGTTACGAACGACCGTAGGAACAGAACTCATTCGTAAGTCGAGGACCACCTGTACATGATTATTAACATTGAATTCTGTGATTATTTGCCATCAAGTACAGTCTGGGCATCTTCTAAAAGGAATATCACCATATTTCTGACTGAAAATACATGTAATAGGAAATTATCGTAACTTCCAGACTATTGAGCGCACCTGAATATAAGCCGCGCCCACAAAAAAAAAAAATGTGTACAGTACATATATAGGACGCACTTGTCTATAAGCCGCGGTGTCCACGTTGTAACATGAAATATTTACAAATAAATATTTTTTTTAACTTTTAATTTAATACGTACCAGTAACATACACAAATATGTAACTTTTTTTTTTCGAACAGTGCGGCTGTAAAAATAAAAAAAATAATAAATACAGTAGCCTACCAGGAAGTCCCTGGGAGCACAATGGGGAGGAGAGACTTTGTTTTTCCCCTCCCCAGTGGACCAATAAAACCAAGTTTCATTGGTCCACTGTGACCTGATCAATAATTTTATTGGTCAGAATTTTTAAAACCTTTATTTATACAGGTAGTCTCAGTAAGCCACGAGAACCCACCCCCTAAGAAAGTTGTTTATTGAACAGCTATGTGAGCACCCAGATGTGGCGAGGCTAAATGTTTTGGCAGCAGGAAGCTTGTTAGCCTGTAAAAATAAAAAATCCATAAAATTAGCCACAGCATTGTATAAGCCGTGGTGTTTAAAGCATGTTGGCTTATAGACCGGAAATTAAGGTAATGCTAAAGTAAGTGGTTAATAAAATAATGTTTTATGTAGAGATATGAGATTTTTTAGATTTAAGTTAAGGCCATAAAAATTCACTTTGTTCTATATATCAATAGGGTATTGATTGTTTGTAACCATTCCACAGAAGCCCACTTCAAGCGAGCAGAACTGTCACTTTAATGTTGCTAACTAATCTAACCTATCAGGGTGATATGATACACATAACAAACAAAGGTTATTTTTAACTAAAGTACAAATACAGCTCCTTGATTAAACAAATGCCAAGAATCGTCCACATTTAGCTCATGACTGAGGGTAAAGCAGCCGTCTGAAGTAAGAATCAGCCCCTCTGTGTCCTACAGACTGAAAACTTGAGTTCTGGACCAGCACCGATCTCCTGTAGCAGACAGATATATCCACATTATTCCTATGTCCCATGATGCTTTGCGCGAAATGTGCACACGACTTCCGGTTGACCGGAAACACCGTTTGTTTACATGCGAGTAATACAGTTGAAGACAGTCCAAACTTTGTTGTTTTAGTTCATTAAAAATGTGGGAACACCACTCGTTTTGTTAAAAGAGGAGGGACAAATAAAAAGAAATTACAGATGTTACCTGATCGCGCAGACATAATTTAAAAATAACGCGTTTGCTCCGGCCTCTCGGCTAAGGTTTATTAGCAGCTATCTCGGCTAAAGATACCAGTCGCGTCTGAGATCTATCGTTTTAAGACAGTAAATCTTCCAAAACTCTCATTAATATCCCTCCCCGAATAAAAAGAAATAACAGATGTGACCTGATCGCGCAGACATAATTTAAAAATACATAAATAGCGAACGTGTTTGCTCCGGCCTCTCGGCTAAGGTTTGTTAGCTGCTATCTCGGCTAAAGATACCAGTCGCGTCTGAGATCTATCGTTTTAAGACAGTAAATCTTCCAAAACTCTCATTAATATCCCTCCCCGAATAAAAAGAAATAACAGATGTGACCTGATCGCGCTGACATAATTTAAAAATACATAAATAGCGAACGCGTTTGCTCCGGCCTCTCGGCTAAGGTTTGTTAGCATCTATCTCGGCTAAAAATACTGGTCGCGCCTGACATATATCATTTTAAGACAGTAAATCATCCAAAACTCTCATTATTAAACCCTCCCTGAATAAAAAGAAATTACAGATGTTACCTGATCGCGCAGACACAGCCATAGAGTAGGATGCAGGAACACTCTTTCTTTGTTTTGGGTCCGTGTTGAAAACACTGTTGTTTTAGCCAAAGATTTAGCTTGGTCCGGTTGTTGGTGCAGCCGCGAACAGCACAGCAGGTACCTGAACCCCGGTAGGACATTTCTGTAAACGTTCCGTTTAAACAAAAGCTGTGTTTGCTCCGATAAAATGAATGAAAATAACTTTCAAAAACACCCGCGATCCATAGTCCGCCTATGGAAAACAGGCACTTCCTGTGTCGGACCGGAAGTTCAATGCACATTCGCTTCTACAGTGACGCCTCCAGGAATATTGTGGATACGGTAAGCAGGTCTGTCAGAACAAGACAGCAAAGAAACCTCGGAGCTGAGCAGCTGGACCTGAGAATTGGCCTTCAGGAAAAGAAAGGAGTGGGTAGACTTGTAAAACAGATTCACTAATATAATGATAGAGGAGCGCTGCAGGAGAAACAAACTTAGTGTTGATCTGTCCCCGTCAGCTTTTTGTGTGCAGACAGTCTGTTTTGTCTTCATTTCTTGTACAACAACAACAACAACAACGGGCTCCTAGGGCTCAGACTCGATTCTGTGAGCTGACAAGACAAAGAAAAGGGTACAGTTTCAACTTATCAGTGAGCTTCAGTGATGTAATTAGCATGCGGTTCTATGAGTCACAGCTGAAGAAGCTGCATACTAACTTTGCTTAGGTATCCGTAGCGGCTCGGTGTCTGCAGAAATGACTTGATGCATGACGCCTCTGAACTGGTACAATAGTTTCAGACTCTTTTCCTCTCCGACACAGGGGTCATAAAAGCCTGGCAGCCCTGCCTGCTTGCAGAGATATTGTTCACATGAGCTGGTATCAAGTATATTTAGAGATTTATGACAGGCAGGGTGAACCGGTGAAACACACACCTTGGATGCTTCAGTGAGGATGAGTTTGGAGTCTTTGACCAGGCACTGCAGTGGCACCGTGACGTCAATCACCTTGGCTTTGTCCTGCTTCTGGCTGGTGTCTGACACGAACGTTCCATACCAGGCATTCAGGATGATCAGACCTAGGAAGGGATTTACAGGAAGTTCAACGCTTTGTAAGACTTTATCCACCTTATTCCTGGGGGTGTCACTGTAGAAGCGATTATGTGTCTTACTTCCGTTTGACCCCGGAAGTAGAATTTCTGCATTGGCTCCTCGTTGTTTACTTGTTAATCTGTACGCGTCGTTGAAGTTCTGTTTTCTGTTATTTCGAGCTAATATTGTCACGAAGATGTCCTCTGCGGAGCTCGGGTACCTGTTGCGCTGTTCGTGGCTGTACGAATAATCAGACGAAGCTGAATTTGTGGCTGCAACTAGTGTGTGTTGAACATGCTCCGAAAACAAAAACCCGCATCCTTCTTTGTGGCTGGGCTACGAGAAACCACCTGAAAAAAGACTCTGTATCCTCCAGAGGATCGAGAACACCAGGTATGATTTAAGAGACAGCTTTTAGTGTTATGATTTTATGTAGTCAGTGATTAAATGATACTAATATTTTCGTTCATAACTGGCAAATAAACACACGCACCTATATATGTATGCTGTGTGTGTGTTTATTATATATATATATATATATATATATATATATATATATATATATATATATATTTGTTTTTCTATTGTTTATTGTTTAAGGGAATTCTACCATTGCTGTTCATCGTTCTTTAGTTTTAGCAGGTCGCTTTCGTAAATGAGCCCATGAGGCTCAATAAGATTTACCTGACTAAATAAAGGTTGAATGAATGAATATATATATATA
The DNA here is from genome assembly GCA_038048925.1 of Garcialebias charrua. NCBI lineage: Eukaryota > Metazoa > Chordata > Actinopteri > Cyprinodontiformes > Rivulidae > Garcialebias > Garcialebias charrua. The sequence goes on along the minus strand of JBBPBX010082073.1, from coordinate 1,077 downwards.
TATATATATATAACACAAAATAAAGAAAGTGTGTGTGTGTGTTTATTTATATATATATATATATATATACAGGTGGTCCCCGACTTACGAGCGCCCTGACCTACGAGCGTCCGACTTTACGAGATTATCATAATTAATAAAAATATGAATTTTTAAAAAAAAAATTTTTGTGTTTAAATGTTCTTAATTTCATGTGTACAGCACTTTGTTGCAGCTGTGGTTGTTTTAAATGGCTTTATAAATACGTAAAGTATCATTATTATTATTTTTTAAGCATTATTTGAACAACTTCCTACGGGAACCAGGAACCGGAAATGCCGCCTCCGCCATTTTACATTTAGTTACAGTCTCTAGTTCCAGTCTCGGCACTCGGCAGCCAGCTTTGGAGGACTGTTTCTCCCATAAGAGGATGCCTCATATGGATAAATTAGCTGGAAACACTCCCTGAACTCTGTGAATGTCTCAGGTTTGGAGCAGCAGTCGCGATCGCTCCGCTGATCGCTCCCACCGCACGAGACCAGTAGCTCATGGTATGAGCTAAGGCTAACATGCTAAAGCGGACTCCACCGAAGCTGTAGCCTCGACAGCCGGCTTTGTGCGATCAGAGGTTCCTGGAGCTCGGATCGATGTCGGCCTGGAAGCCGAAGATATCGGGGGACAACGAGCTAACTTGGAATAACAAAGCCGACAGCATTTTTGGAGATGCAGATAAACCGGACTGCCCGGAGCTGCGGATTCGGGGGGGCTAAATGCTAACAGATGCAGCTGAAGGCGGCGCACGCAGACGGCTTTCGGTAAGTTATTAAAACTTTTTCTGTATGAAGTTAGGTTACTAAAAGTCCTTTCTGTAAAGAGTTTAAACTGCGTGGTGCTACAGAAAGCTGCGAGGCTCGGACGCAACGCAGTGTTGCCAACAGCGGAGCTAACAGGCAAACAGACGACAGAAGCTGCCGCTCAAAGTAAGAAATTAATTTTTTTTATGTACTGTATGCTCTTTTAAAATGTGTTAAAGTGTTAGAATAGTCATTACCGCACATGTACGTGTATCAGGGGCGGCTGGGGCGGTATATATATATA
>JBBPBX010082072.1:0-11945 GCA_038048925.1 Garcialebias charrua | reverse complement strand
GGGGTGTTACAACAGGGGTACGGTAGTTTCTTTGAGTTAAGGCTGAAGCAGCACAGTCTGACGGTTCCCATCGAGTGGACGGAGAAATTGTATCCATCTCCAGATGCAGAGCCAGGGGGTGGCCAGTGGTGGCCAAGGCCGTTGTGTATCAAGATTTTCTGTCAACCAGGTCATGATTTGTTTCCCTTCTCCTTTCAGCTGCTCCTTCTTCAGGAGTCGCCACGACGAACTAAGTCGCACGAAGACTTGATCATTATTTTTACACCAGATGTCCTTCCTGACGTAACTACAGACACAGAGCTACCACAGCCCTCTGTGTGGAGCAGAGAGCAGCTATCTATGGCTCCAAGGGGAGAAGATGGTGGGAGTTAAGGGCCTTGCTCAAGGGCCCAGAGTGGGACAAATGAGGGTGGAGGAAGGTGAGGGTGCTTCACCTGATCCACCCACATTTTGATGTTGTTGGTTCAACGAGTAACCGGCGATCTTCCGATCACAGGCCCACCTTCTCTAACCTCTGCACCACGACTCCCTCAACAAGTCATGATCTTTTTCTTTTTTTAATAAACACAAAACCTTAACACAAAAAACTTTCTCACACATTACCACACAACACAAAGATTTTAGTGTTGGTGTAAATGTTCATACTTTTATACTACTATTGAAAAACTCAGGACAGTGTTATACTTTTACTATTTTATGCTTATGTTTAGTCAGAGTCAGAGTCAGAGAGTCTTTATTGTCATTTGCACCGCATGTGGTACATGAGATGAAAACGAGATTATGTACACGAGGTATTAAATGTTTCAGTGTTTTAGTGTTTAAATGGTTACTGTTGCACTGAGGGACTGAGAGAAACGCAATTTCAATCCTGTGTATGTCCTGTACATATTGCAGTTCTGACAATAAAGTTGACTTTGACTTTGAATAATAAATTCAATTTATACCTTGTCTTGTTGTGAGTCGTGTGGCCCGTTGAGCTGCCTGTCGCCCTTCACGCTGCAGGAGTCAAACGTGTCGGTTGTCTAGCCTTGTTTGATGCACGACCTAATCCTGTCTGTCCATCTGTCGGGTCTGTCTGGACCAGGGGTCTGCAACCTACGGCTCTGGAGCCACATGTGGCTCTTTCAAGCTTTGACCAAAACTAATATAAAACAATTTTGTTGTTATACAACCAACAAAAAAGGATTACTGGTAGTTTAAGACATTTTCCTGTCATTTATTTTGCAAATATTTAAATACTGGAACAAGTACAAGGAGTAAAGCACTTTAACTTTATTTCTATACTTAATTCATTTTTCCACAATTAAAAATATTACCTAGATCTGCATATGCTGGTGAAGATTCTCAGTCATCCAGGACATGATAAATCAAAAAGGCGTTCAATTCAGGATCAACTGGACTTTATATGCATAGTTCATATCTTTTATTAAATAAATAAAAAACCTCTCTTTAAAAGAATCTGGTCTTTTCATTCGTCTAAAATTGTAAAAATTTAAATTATTAGTTGTTTTATATTTATAATGTCACCTATAGTGGCCACAAAAGCTCCTTCCAACAAACCTGAAGTGGCCCATGGGCCACCAGTTGAGAACCACAGTTGTTGCGGCTCTGAACACTTTTAATTTATTGAACGAAGGCGTAAAATGTCTCTTTTGATTGTAAAGGTTGCAGACCCCTGGTCTGGACCAATCAGAGTCCTGCTCACACGTCAGATCATCAGTTGTGATCCACAGGTGGCTGCTCAGAGAACCTACAAACAACTGAACATCTCTAACTTTCCCAAGGATGTTTTCGTTGTCATCCATTAGTCATCAGTTTCTTTCTTCTGTTAGAGATGGTCAGCATGGTTCTCTAGATAAAGTTAGATGTGTCATGTGCGTGCATCTTGTCACCACGTGTCCTCTTCAGTAGAGGAGAGCCTGGCCTTGTCTTCAAGCTGAACAGTCAGACATTACGAAGCAGCCGTGGTGACCTCTGTCCTGCACGTTAACAATGTCCCTCTGTCCTTTGTCTCTTCCTGTTATCGTTTTCAACTCGTTTTCAACCACCTCTTCTGTCTTCATGCTTTCCTCTAAACATTTACTATAAATTGCACTAAATGTTTGGTTCCCGTTAAATGCAACACGACCAGTTTGTGAGGCACCAACTTGCGCTTTTGGCCTCTTTAATAATAATAATTAAAAATAAAAAAATACAGCTGCAGTTTCTTTAAAGCTGCAGTCTGTAAGTTTCTGTAGAATGCAGGACTTAGAAAAATGTTCAACAGGGAAAGCATTCTGGTCCCTCCCCCTTGCTCTCGCTGAAATTCAGCTCCGCCTCCACTACATGTCCTGTCGCAGCCGCTGCGATATTCTGTGTTTATATGTTAATAAAACGTTCTAAAAAATAAAATAAAAACATGGAGCGCTGGTCCAGCACACCAGAACACCATGAAATCTGCTGAGCCTCGCGCAGCCACGTTGAACCCGAGTTTAATTCGCTCGTGACAAATTCATTCATTTCCTCATTTCAGTCATGGAGTCAGCGGAGGAGGAAGCGATCACTTGACTTTTGGCAAAAAAAACAAAAGAAAAGTCCAGATCAGGGATGAAGAAGGGGAATTTAATACATTTGTGTCACATACAAAACAGTTTTGCATCGCTTTGCGATTATTTCAACAAGAACGTGTGCGGCCGCTGGGACTGGGACAGGCGGGGGTGTGGGTTAGGAGCGTGAGAAGTGACAAGCTCTGTTTTTATTGGCTGGTTAACGGCGGGTCACTGTGGGAATTTAGAAATGCTTTTAGTAACGCCTGGAGAAGCAAGGGGACTATAGTTTTTTCAAAGATTACTTTGTCTAACATCAGTCTGTCAGGAGATAGTGACAGAGTGAAAAAATATGTTAAAAATATATTTTTAGAAAACTTACAGACTGCAGCTTTAATCAAAACTTAATTTCAATATTAATTTTGTTGCTTTATAATTTAGGCCAGAAGCATTGTTGTTCATAGATGCTGATTATTAATAACATGCTAATAATTTTGTAATAACTGCAAATTTAAAATATTCAACAACTGATGCAGAGGAATGAGACCTGATTGTTTTCTGAGTGGATAAATAAAAGTGTTTCCAGTGATATCTTGTTGCACGGCAGGGTGAGATTCTTTATTTTAAGCTGTTATCTCATGAAATATTCATGAGGTTCACGTCTGACGTAATGCAGTTTGTTCCTAATGTATCTTGTTACTTCTTTATTTTTGGGCAGTAAAAACGTGCACGGTCTGCTGCTCGTACCGACGGGGTCACTTTGGGTGCAGCCTTTGTGCGTCCAGCTCGTCTGTGGGTTTCTTCTAATTTCTCCAGAGGCAGTGAAAACTGAAACTAACTTCTGTCTGGCCGTGTCTATTTCTTCTGGCTTTCGTGGCTCAATATATCCTTCAGAAATCCAACAGCATCACTTATGATAAATCATTCATAGGCTGGCAGCAAGTGAGAAGTGTCATACTTCTGGTGTTGCAACAGAAAATTCAAAATGATGGACATTTGTATTTTACCATATTGCTGTGAGATACTAATATTTTGGGTACATAAAAACATAAATAACAAATATATGGACAAATGTAACTGTGTATCATCAGCATAACAATGAACTTTTATCCCATGCTGTTTAATAACTTTACCTGATGGAAGCATACTGTATATAATTCAACCTTTATTTCTACAGGTTAGTCTCATTGAGCCTCAGGGACGCTTTTACAAGAGACACCTGTTTTTAACATAGAATGATGACAACAGTAGAAAGTCATAAAATATAGTATATAAATTGAGAAGAATGAATGAAAAAATGTAATAAAAAACAAACAAACAGTTACATTGTAAGGCAATGTAGAAAACTAAAAACCGGAACATGTCTGCGTTGGTTTTTCTTAGGGATACACCGATCCACATTTCTCACTTCCGATCCGATACCGATACTTATTAACTCAGTATCAACCGATACCAATACTTTTCTGATCCGATACTGTTCAGGTATGTGACTCTGTATAATGAAACTTTTGTACCCAGACTTTTCATTTTAACATTGTCTGAGATAAACCCAATGAAGACACTCTTGAGCTTTACATCAGGAAACTCACAAACTTTAAAGACCGTGTAAAGTGAATTTCAACATTTTCTTAAATAAACATTATAAATGTGATAATTGTAATGTTGTAAATGAGTAAAAAGTCTCAAAATTGTAGCTCAATTAATTTTGAAGTTATACATGAAACTGTGTATAAAGACATGTGTGTTTCAGGATTTTTTAGGCGTGTTTTAAACGGGACCGCGTTTCGTCACGCGGTCCTCATTAGTATAGCCCCCACCCCCTGCTGCTCCAGTCATATAAATTGTTCTTCGCATGGGTGGAGCCGTTCACTCGCGACTCGCAGATAGCATCAGATAGCAATAGCATAGATATTTTGTTCATTGTTAGCTAGCTAATCAATTATGCCTCGTTCCTGCATCTTCCCAGGATGTTTTAATGGTCAGGGCACCTGCTACTGACCGTCTCCCTCCTCAGCCTCCGGACACCGCCGCCGCCTTTCCTGTTTCTTTTCTTTCTTTCTTTTTTTTTATTGCTAAGCCTGTGCCCTACAAGTTCACAAGCTCCTTTTTTGCTAAGAAAATGCGACAGGTCCATTGCATACTTAGTTATCAACGTGATTACTCTTTATCTTAATCACCAACACAGCCCCCGCATGCGATGTGTCGGGTCGGACCGGGTGCAGCCGCGCGAGTCCGCTCATCTTCTAAACACATAACAGCGGAGTTATGAATTATAGTTGCGTCCTCAACTTTAAAAATAAAACCAGAGTTGTTTGTGCACTAAAAACAGCGTAACTCTTGGAAAAAGGAGCAAACAGAGCAGGTTTACTGATGAACCTGTCTTCCTCCTCCACACAGTTCAGCTCTGAGCGAGAGAGTCCTCCTACTTGCTCTCTGAGCTGCAGAACTGCGCTGAAACCACGCCCACGTGCTGACACGCCCCCACAGTTCCAGACTAAGGGAAAATCATGTTTTTTCATGATTTTTGACACTTAATTTTATAAGGAAAACAATGTTTTTAATCAGTCAGATTTATATGGGTGATTAATAACACATATTTATGCCATGTGATAAACTAAAAACACAAATCTAATTTCACTTTACACGGTCTTTAACAGCACACCTAGCGCTTTTTTAGTTTTTTCAGCTGCACCATGAGTAAGAAGGACATGTGTGTGCTATAGACTTGCCTCTTGTGTGCTGTTAAAGTCAGTGGGTTCCCTATTGTAAAACTTAAGAGTGTCTTCATTAGGTTAACTCACACAATGTTATGATGGCAGTCACAGAATGTGATTGAACACAAGTGGTCTTTGAAGCTGGATCGGAAATATCGGCAGGTTGGATCCGATATCCGATACTTACATTATGCTGGTATCAGATACCGATACTGGATCGGATCGGTCCCATCCCTAGTTTTTCTGAACTGAATCTGATTGGTTGTTATAACTTTACCTGGACAACAAATACAGTTGTACATTTCAGAACATTTTTCTTTCGATGTAACAAAAACAGTTTTATTTAGACTTATTCACGTTTTAAGGCATCGATTATTATCTGTTGGTATTGTGGACATAAGGTGTTGCTTACATTTCTAGTTGATGCACAATTAGCTTAAGGTCCTTCTCCTGCAGATCTAACTTTTTCTACCTTCTTTCCACTGAATGTGTTTGTCCTGAAATAACAGAAATAAAAATACAGTATTGACTTTGCAGTCCCAGTCCACAGGTTACTTTAAGAAACTGCATGTTAGAAGCAAAGCTGCTTTACTGTGGCAAAGGGATGCTCCATACCTCGTCCCCTTCTGCAGGCTACCCGCTGACATTCAGCCCAATTATTCACACTTTCTTGGACGCCACTGCAGCCAACAGGAGAAGATGTCCTTTAAAATGTAAAGACAGCGAGAGGGAAAAAAACACTCGTGTTACTTTAATCCTCCAGGCCGTCTTGTGATGCTCCTCAAACAGGCAGCCGGGCCTGCGAGCTGTGAATGTAGGGTGTATTGTTATTTGGAGAATTCATCTTTACTGGTATGGACGTAGTTTTGTCATGTTCTGAACATTAAAAAAACGACATTCTGGATTTTTATGATTGGTACTGCTCCTGACTCTGATAACGGCTTCGATCAGCTGATCTATGAAAGATGCCATGCACAGAGTGGTGATATTTTATGACTTCAGTATTGTGGTGAATCTTCATGCCCAGATGTTTTGGCATTCCTTGTCAAACCTACATTTTCCCACCTCTTTGAGTCATTTTTGTTCTGATCCTCGTTGCAGGGTGACCCCTTCAGATGGGGATGCCTCCCCCACAGACGCCCCCGGCTGCTCCGACAGGACCGATGGTGCTACTGGTAGCACTGGTGCTACAGCTTTGCCTGCCACCTCCACTCTCTCGTTGCCTGTGAGCCAAGGTAAACCTTCCCTGCGTCGCATCAAAGGTCGACTGCATCGGAGCAAGAGCCTGGACAGCCTCGACCTGCTCGACTCCAACGTAAGACTCGATGACGGTTCGGCACACCCGCTTCGGATGTTATCAACCATTAAATGGCCCTTATCATTTATTATCATCCCCATACGTAGCGGTCAGATTTCCCCTCCTGTACCTCCTAGGAGGTTTAAAGGTACGTTGTCACCATTACAAGCGATGACAGCAGGCTCCGTCTTTAGCTACGTGTTAAAGTTTAGAGTAAAGCCTCTGGCGTTAGCTTTAGGGTCTTGGTTAGGTTTAGGGTCTTGGTTAGGTTTAGGGTCTTGGTTAGGTTTAGGGTCTTGGTTAGGTTTAGGGTTTGGTTAGGTTTAGGGTTGGTCCTCTGGGTCAGGTTTAAGGTTAGGTTTAGGAAAATGGTTACATAAGCTGAAAAAACAAAAAAACAACACTTCCGGGTTTACGGAAACACGCTGCCTACTCACAGCGATAATAACGCTGATAACGTTCGTTTAAACATGCTAGGAGGTAGATTGGACAGTTTCGCCGCTATATATGAGTATGATAACAGATGATAACAGATGATAACAGATGATAACAGATGATAACAGATGATAACGCCCATTGTATGGACTGACAACATTCGAACATTCATGTTCGGCATTCAGATCAAAGACCACGTGGCACACTGAGAGTTGGTTTTATGTCAGACTTATCTTAAATGTGTTGCTTTAAATATCAGTGTGACCCTTACTTTGAAAAAAGCATTTTATCCTTCAGTTCGCTCTTTTCAGCGTCTGTGTCAAACACAAATGTTGAACGTTGTAAAAAAAAACTTTTACAGCTGAGCAGAGGAATTCTGCAAATCTACTGAATATTTGCTGAAAAGTACAGGAATAATTGAAATTAGATATTGTGAGTTTTCAGGGAAGAGACATCACATTGTGTGACCTGAAACTTTGGCATTAATTAGTGGAGTCAGCCCTGAGCCCAGAACAGATGTGAACAGCACCGACGGTACCGGTAATCACCGACTGTGGGTCTGATTCAGTTTTGGAGTGAACTCAGCTCAAGTTGGCTAACAGCTCATTAGTCTGAGCCAACACATTAACAGCTATAAATCAGTCACTTTTACACACATTGAGCTCAAATTTCACACGGTAGTAGCTGAGGATCATTGACAACACACACCCCGAGCACTTCCAGGTCACTCCAGGTGTTGACTCCAGGTGTTGCATGAGATTGAACATAAAGTTATTTACAACGTTTGAGCCACTTCACTCTGCATGAAGGTCTGTGGCCGAGATGCATCGTTAAGAAATGCTAAACGAGTTACTAGGTGCAGAATAAATATTCAAGAAGTAAATTTTTCATCTTAGTGGTTTCATTCATATTTAACATTTAACGTGTTTTGCACACATTGGATAACTTCTAATTGTGTTCTTTGGGTTTAGTGGAGTCTAGTGTAACACATGTCCTGCGTCTCCGACTCGTTTCTTCTCGTAAAAGGATTTAATCTGGTAACTGGTGAGGTTAGCTGCTGGTAACTGGTTAGGTTAGCTGCTGGTAACTGGTTAGTTTAGCTGCTGGTAACTGGTTAGGTTAGCTGCTGGTAACTGGTTAGTTTAGCTGCTGGTAACTGGTTAGGTTAGCTGCTGGTAACTGGTTAGTTTAGCTGCTGGTAACTGGTTAGGTTAGCTGCTGGTAACTGGTTAGTTTAGCTGCTGGTAACTGGTTAGTTTAGCTGCTGGTAACTGGTTAGTTTAGCTGCTGGTAACTGGTTAGTTTAGCTGCTGGTAACTGGTTAGTTTAGCTGCTGGTAACTGGTTAGTTTAGCTGCTGGTAACTGGTGAGGTTAGCTGCTGGTAACTGGTTAGTTTAGCTGCTGGTAACTGGTTAGGTTAGCTGCTGGTAACTGGTTAGTTTAGCTGCTGGTAACTGGTTAGTTTAGCTGCTGGTAACTGGTGAGTTTAGCTGCTGGTAACTGGTTAGTTTAGCTGCTGGTAACTGGTTAGTTTAGCTGCTGGTAACTGGTGAGGTTAGCTGCTGGTAACTGGTGAGGTTAGCTGCTGGTAACTGGTTAGTTTAGCTGCTGGTAACTGGTGAGGTTAGCTGCTGGTAACTGGTGAGGTTAGCTGCTGGTAACTGGTGAGGTTAGCTGCTGGTAACTGGTTAGTTTAGCTGCTGGTAACTGGTGAGGTTAGCTGCTGGTAACTGGTTAGTTTAGCTGCTGGTAACTGGTTAGTTTAGCTGCTGGTAACTGGTGAGGTTAGCTGCTGGTAACTGGTTAGTTTAGCTGCTGGTAACTGGTTAGTTTAGCTGCTGGTAACTGGTTAGTTTAGCTGCTGGTAACTGGTGAGTTTAGCTGCTGGTAACTGGTTAGTTTAGCTGCTGGTAACTGGTTAGTTTAGCTGCTGGTAACTGGTTAGTTTAGCTGCTGGTAACTGGTTAGTTTAGCTGCTGGTAACTGGTTAGTTTAGCTGCTGGTAACTGGTTAGTTTAGCTGCTGGTAACTGGTTAGTTTAGCTGCTGGTAACTGGTTAGTTTAGCTGCTGGTAACTGGTTAGTTTAGCTGCTGGTAACTGGTTAGTTTAGCTGCTGGTAACTGGTTAGTTTAGCTGCTGGTAACTGGTTAGTTTAGCTGCTGGTAACTGGTTAGTTTAGCTGCTGGTAACTGGTTAGTTTAGCTGCTGGTAACTGGTTAGTTTAGCTGCTGGTAACTGGTTAGTTTAGCTGCTGGTAACTGGTTAGTTTAGCTGCTGGTAACTGGTTAGTTTAGCTGCTGGTAACTGGTTAGTTTAGCTGCTGGTAACTGGTTAGTTTAGCTGCTGGTAACTGGTTAGTTTAGCTGCTGGTAACTGGTTAGTTTAGCTGCTGGTAACTGGTTAGTTTAGCTGCTGGTAACTGGTTAGTTTAGCTGCTGGTAACTGGTTAGTTTAGCTGCTGGTAACTGGTTAGTTTAGCTGCTGGTAACTGGTTAGTTTAGCTGCTGGTAACTGGTTAGTTTAGCTGCTGGTAACTGGTTAGTTTAGCTGCTGTTAACTGGTTAGTTTAGCTGCTGGTAACTGGTTAGTTTAGCTGCTGGTAACTGGTTAGTTTAGCTGCTGGTAACTGGTGAGGTTAGCTGCTGGTAACTGGTTAGTTTAGCTGCTGGTAACTGGTTAGTTTAGCTGCTGGTAACTGGTGAGGTTAGCTGCTGGTAACTGGTGAGGTTAGCTGCTGGTAACTGGTGAGGTTAGCTGCTGGTAACTGGTGAGGTTAGCTGCTGGTAACTGGTGAGGTTAGCTGCTGGTAACTGGTTAGTTTAGCTGCTGGTAACTGGTTAGTTTAGCTGCTGGTAACTGGTGAGGTTAGCTGCTGGTAACTGGTTAGTTTAGCTGCTGGTAACTGGTTAGTTTAGCTGCTGGTAACTGGTGAGGTTAGCTGCTGGTAACTGGTTAGTTTAGCTGCTGGTAACTGGTTAGTTTAGCTGCTGGTAACTGGTTAGTTTAGCTGCTGGTAACTGGTGAGTTTAGCTGCTGGTAACTGGTTAGTTTAGCTGCTGGTAACTGGTTAGTTTAGCTGCTGGTAACTGGTTAGTTTAGCTGCTGGTAACTGGTTAGTTTAGCTGCTGGTAACTGGTTAGTTTAGCTGCTGGTAACTGGTTAGTTTAGCTGCTGGTAACTGGTTAGTTTAGCTGCTGGTAACTGGTTAGTTTAGCTGCTGGTAACTGGTTAGTTTAGCTGCTGGTAACTGGTTAGTTTAGCTGCTGGTAACTGGTTAGTTTAGCTGCTGGTAACTGGTTAGTTTAGCTGCTGGTAACTGGTTAGTTTAGCTGCTGGTAACTGGTTAGTTTAGCTGCTGGTAACTGGTTAGTTTAGCTGCTGGTAACTGGTTAGTTTAGCTGCTGGTAACTGGTTAGTTTAGCTGCTGGTAACTGGTTAGTTTAGCTGCTGGTAACTGGTTAGTTTAGCTGCTGGTAACTGGTTAGTTTAGCTGCTGGTAACTGGTTAGTTTAGCTGCTGGTAACTGGTTAGTTTAGCTGCTGGTAACTGGTTAGTTTAGCTGCTGGTAACTGGTTAGTTTAGCTGCTGGTAACTGGTTAGTTTAGCTGCTGGTAACTGGTTAGTTTAGCTGCTGGTAACTGGTTAGTTTAGCTGCTGGTAACTGGTTAGTTTAGCTGCTGGTAACTGGTTAGTTTAGCTGCTGGTAACTGGTTAGTTTAGCTGCTTGGATGTGAACATGCTTCCTGACTCAGTCCATTGAGCTGAGAACTGTTTGACTCCCTGCGCAACTCGTGCATTCTTTGTACGCTTGGTGTGTGTGTGTGTGTGTGTGTGTGTGTGTGTGTGCACCGCTTTGCGCACGTGTGTGTTTCAGTGATTAATGTTGTGTGATGTTTGGCAAAGCAACCAGCAGTTTATGATGTAACACACACCAGTGTGCCACTAATGGATGCTGTGAGAGCGTGTCATCAAACAGAGAAATAGTTCTGTCTCTGCTGAACCTCTCCTCCAGCCTTCTCCTTCTTTATGTCTCAACCCAATGTCTCCTTTAATAAATGTTCGCTGTGTGACGTCTCCTCATCCGCCCCCGACCTTCCTCTCCAGGTGAACAGTCTGTGCACTTTGAGTCTGCTCATTATGGACCTTGTGTGTATTAGATGACCTGAACTGAGAGTGGTGAGTGTGTGTAAGGAGACACTATTTGTACCTCCTGCACGTCAAGAGCCCGACGTGAAAACTCCTGTGAGCCCAACGTGCAACACCTGAACATAAAGGAAGGAGACGTGGGCAGTTCACACACGTTGATCCATTATTGATTTGACGGAGGGTTGAAGGTGGGCAGAGGAAGTCACAGGGCGGAGAAGACGGTCAGCGATGTGCTCTGAGATGACACAGCAACACACACACACACACACCCTTCTGGCATTTTGATTGACTGCTGGCATGGAGTTTCCTGTCAGTTCCTGATTCTGTGACAGAAGCAAAAATATCTCAAAAACCTTTTTAGAACAATCGGAGCACTCCGTGTTTGGCTCCGAGCCGTTTGTCCTAAAACAGACTTTGTTTTATTCTCTGTACCTTCCAGACGTGATGCAGGGAAGAGCAGGTGGTTCTGATCCTTTAAAGGAAGACGGCCGTGAATCAAAGTTGGCTGAAACTTAACGTTCATGTCATCCACCAGAAGAAAGCTTAAAGTTGTCCTCGTGAACGTTGTGGTGAACAGATGACGTGTTTTACAAACTACAGCAACCCTTGAGACAAAGGCTGAAAACTCAAGGAAGACAATCGAAGAACAGAAGTGGGACGATTAGGTTTTGAGATCTGGGTGGTCCGTCATGAGGTGCTGAACACCCAGGTCCAGGTCCAGGTCCAGGTCCAGGTCCAGGTCCAGGTCCAGGTCCAGGTCCAGGTTCAGGTCCAGGTCCAGGTCCAGGTCCAGGTCCTGGTCCAGGTCCAGGTCCAGGTTCAGGTC
>JBBPBX010082071.1:0-15816 GCA_038048925.1 Garcialebias charrua | reverse complement strand
TATATAACACCGGAGCAACCTGTCTGCGTCATATACCCAGAATGCGTTGCAACTTAAATAAATGGCTCTGTCCATGTGTCAATATTTAAATAAACAGGATTTTTACTCTTGCTTTTTTAAAGTTGAAGTTATTGGTTATCAAATAAGGTCTATTGTTCCAACTAATCAAAATCCTTTTGTCTTGGAGGCTTTATCAAAAACCTCTGTTTGAGACCTGAGGGTTCGTTTGACCCAAGAGCAGCAGAAGGCTTGAAATGACAGGAGGATTACATCATGACTAAGGTGAGAATAGTTAAAATTCCACCTGGATTGAAATAATTAAAGGTTCAGTCTGCAGTTTCTGTAGAACAGCAGCACTTAGAAAAAATTTCAACAAGCAAAGCATTCTGATCCCTCCCCCTCAGAGCCATATATGGCTCTGCCCCCTTGTGGTCTGTTGAAATTTGAATTCAAGCTCTGTTTTTATTGGCTGATTCAAATTCAAGCTCGGTTTTTATTGGCTGGTTACAAACTTTGTTTTTATTGGCTGGAAAATGGCGGGTCACTTTTTCTTTTTAGAAATGCTTATTTACCACCTGGAGAAGCAAGGGGACAATATTTTTTTTTAGTTTTTTCAGAGATTACCTCTCTAACATCAATCTAGTGACAGAGTGAAGAAATATGTTAAAATATATATTGTTTGAAAAGTTAGACTACATTACAATCTTACATACCCCAGCTTTAATGTTTGAATTTCAATCTCAAATTTTTAGTTTTTGAAATTTTTAATCCTGATTAAAAGATGTGTCAATGCGACTGTCATGGCTGCCTTTCCTTTCTTACCGTATCTTTTAATATTTGTGGCACACCAAGCCAATTCCTGTTTACAGTTGAGGGGCTTTTTCCCACCCATCACCTGCTGCCCACCATTCTCCTCCATAAACCCAGAGCGTCCTTGGATCTGTTTGTGCCATCATACATTAATTTGAAAGGGTTTTAAAGTAGAAGCTGTGGTGATGGGTGGGTTTAGCTCCTCCTCCTCCTTAAAATGTCCATCCACTGGCTCTGTGAAAATGTAATTATATAAAGCTCCACATCTCTGTTTCTGTACTGGATCTTCAGCTGGGTTATTTTAAAACATCCAAAGTTCACTACAAGTCCAAACAGTGTGGACAAAACAATTTCATAGACAAAAACAAAAAACAGGAAACACTCTTAAATCATGAAGCCGCAGCTAAGATTAACCCTCATTGAGAGTTTTAATCTTAAATTCTCAGCTGGTCTTCAGTTAAACAAATTGATTTAAAAAAAAAATCCTTTAGTTTTAGAACTTTAAGTGACCTGAAGACACGTCTGGTCATCAAGTCTTCATTTCTTACCAAAATAAATCCTCTCAGATTTTATGATCTAATTGTTGCATTTGCTTTAAAAGCAGACTGAAAACTTACCTTTTGTCCCAATAAGTTTTCAGTCAGACTCACCTGTGAAAGTAAATGGCTGATTTATTGTTGCAGCCAAGAAGGGAATTGGAAATATTGTTTGTCTGTTCATCCAGCTGTGCATGCGGTAAACATAACTTTATAAATAAGTGAAGTACCAACTTCCATTTTGTTGCTACCACATCATGTTGCTGCTGATCTGTTTTTCATATTGCTGTGTTCATTCATGCTCATCTGCTCACACAGACTCATGTCCGTGCTACTGTTCGGCGTATTGATTTAAAAAAAAAAACTTTTAATGCTTAGCATTTTTTTAGTTGATGTTTTTTCTTACTTCATATCTTATTACTGTTTTTCTTTTATATTTTATTGTCGGATGTAACTGGGACCCTGTGTACACAATTTCGTTTCACCACATGTACCACATGTGGTGTGAATAACAAATAAAGAAACTCTGAACTCTCTGATGTGTCAAACATAAGGCCCAGGGGCCAAATGTGGCCCTCGTTGACATCTTATCTGGCCCCCAAGATGATATGTGAAACGTAAAATACTTCTATCTCTTGAATTATTTCAGTATTCTTTGATTATGATGTTGAAGGCACAACAGAGAACATCAAACAAGAACAATCAAACTCTTGTTGAGGAACCTGTGACCAAGAAAAGATGTTGGGTATCTGATTTGAGTTAATGTAGTTTCTGAAATTGACCCTTGGTTTGAAAAAGGTTTTAATTTTGGCCATTTTTTGGAAGTGAGTTTGACACCCCTGATCTAGGTCCCTCTCAGAAATTGGGTTGTCATGTTAAAATCCAAGATGGCCACCACTGAACACCTCCATCACTTGAGGAAACTACTACCGTAGTTTTTATATTGCCTAAAAGTATAGTTTTCTCAAATAATAGGGGTGGCCAAAGATTCATCTATAATAGAGCTGCTATTTCTGGCCCGAGACCCCAGCCCGAACTGGCCTGGTCGGGTCAAAATCCTTTGCTTAATGGGTAGGCCGAGTCAGGTTGGGCTTTGATGCGGTACAATGTAGTAGTTTAATTCCACAGCAGAGAAAGCTATGTAGTCTCTGTAAGTAGGTCTAGGAAAAAAATACTGGTATTGGTATTGGTTATCGGCCAAATAATTTTTGGCATATCGGATATCGGCCAAGAATCCAAATATTGTGCATCCCTAATTGTTACCTACCCAAGCAGGTAGACACGGTAAATCCTATGGACTTCGAGATCTAGTGAGATTGTTTCTTTTATTTCAGCGCACCGACACCAATAATGAGTGGGCGTTTCCCTCATCCTCCTTCAAAACGAACTTTTCATCAAAGAGGATAGTTGGAGGGATAGTTTGATCAACTTGTTGTTTTTTTATTTATGGGGTTTATGGGACTTCGTATGGGGCGACCGTGGTGTAGTGGTAATGGCAGTCGACCCCTGATCGGAAGGTTGGAGGTTTGAATCCCACATCCGCCCACCATGTGTCGTTGTGTCCCTGGGCAAGACACTTAACCCCGAGTTGCTCCTGGTAGGTCTGGATGGCGCCTTGCAAGGCAGGCTACCACTACCGGTGTATGAATGTCTGAATGAATGGGTGGATGGCTGGTATTGTAAAGTGCTTTGGGGCTCCTCACAGGGGGCTGGAAAGCGCTATATAAATAAGCTCCATTTACCATTTACCATGTTAATATTGAAATGCTGTGGGATGAAGCATTTGGTGGTGTTTGGGGGGCATAACCGATGGCTTGATTAACTTGTGTTAACTGCCGTAAATGTTATCCTTCGTGGCCAAGCTATATTAGTTTATTTATGAAAGCTTTTTGCCTGTGCAGGTAAATTATTTTCTGTTTACTGTACTTGGTTATTCCTACACCTCAACCAATAAAAGTTTTTTGCGCTGTCAGCTCCAGGAACTTCCCATGACTTAATTAGTGTTTTATGTAATTAATGCCCCTTTTGACTTTAATTTTGGGGGTGGGTTATTACAGATGGACAACCGGAAGTCACGTGCGTCCACTGACCGTTAATAACTCTAATAATTATAGAAATATAATAACTATAATAATCTGCTGACTCTTGTTAGTAAACAGCTAATCTTATATCTTCCTTTCTTTGAAATAGGCTGTGAAATAGGCTTTGAAATAGACTGCACACCATCGTACAGCTCCAACCACTTCATCAAGTTTGTGGATGACACAACAGTGGTAGGTCTCATCAGCAACAACGATGAGACGGACTACAGGAACGAGGTGAGCCGCCTGGCCTTGTGGTGCGGACACAACAATCTCACTCTCAACGTGGAGAAGACAAAGGAGATTGTTGTGGACTTCAGGAAGAGGGATGCCCAACATCCTCCTCTGACCATCAACAGCACCGCAGTGGAGAGAGTAGACAGCACCAAGTTCCTGGGAGTGCACGTCTCAAAGGACCTGTCCTGGAGCAGGAACACTGCAGCACTGGCAAAGAAGGCTCACCAGCGTCTCTACTTTCTCCGCAAGCTGAAAAGGGCTGGAGCTTCAACCCCCATCATGAGCACCTTCTACAGAGGTGCCATAGAAAGTGTCCTGACCAGCTGCATCACTGTGTGGTTTGGTGCATGTACTGCATCCTGCCGCAAGAGCCTCCAGCGCATTGTGAGAGCAGCTGAGAAGATCGTGGGCACCTCCTTGCCCTCACTGCAGGACTTACACAGCAAACGCCTCACTCGGAAAGCCCACCGCATGGCAGGTGATCCCACACACCCACTACACAGCTGCTTCAGACTGCTGCCATCAGGAAGGAGACTGAGGAGTCTCCAGGCTCGAACCAGCAGACTGAGAGACAGCTCTGTTCATCAGGCAGTCAGAATGCTAAACACTCTGCCTGCTCTGCCTCCCCTCCCATTTGAACTGCCTTAACACTAAAACTTTCTCACATACTATCACTCAACACAAAGTTTTTAACACTAGACTCTGTGTCACCAAACGGGTTTTCACTAAACTCTCGGTCATGTGCTCATACAGTTTGCACTACTTCTCATACTTGCACTAATGTCTGTATTACATCACTGCCTATAATCATAATACTGTTTACATTCTCTGTTTACATTTATTAATACTGTTTACTTTTATTACTACTGCTTACATGTAATTACTACTGTTTACATTTATTTACACTACTCTAATATCTACACCACTGCTGGTACATATACAGTGTGCTCTGAACGGTCTTATTTAGGGATGCCCAATGTGCCTTACTGCATATGCCACTTTTTGCCTCTACAACAACATCAACTACTACCTCATACATATACTGTGTACATTGACTCATACGCTGCTTTGCCACTTTGCAAATGTCAATGCTAGAAACCTTTAGTTTATTTTAGTTATACTTTTTATACTCTTTTTTTATACCACTATGCAAAAAAAAAAAAAAACACTCAGGACAGTGTTAGTTTTACTATTTTTATGCTTATGTCTATTATTATATGTTTCAGTGTTTCAATGTTTAGATGTTTACTGTTGCACCGAGGGACTGAGAGAAACGCAATTTCGGTCCTGTGTATGTCCTGCACTGTACATATTGCAGATCTGACAATAAAGTTGACTTTGACTTTGACTTTGACTTTGACTTTAAAACTATCATGTCAAAATGATTTGCTTACAAAAGCAGTAAATGCTTGATTAAAAAAAGTTGTTTTTTTTGGGGGGGGGGAGGGTGTTTCAGGTTCGGGCCTCTAATTACAGTTAATTAGTCGGTTTTGGGTTGGGCTCGGAAAAAATAATATGTGTTCGGGCTGGGCCGGGTCCGATTTTTTTAGGCCCAAATGCAACTCCAATCTATGGGGGTTAGAGCTGTCATTTCTAGCCCGGGCCCGAAGCCCGGCCCGATGTGAATTTGAGCTGGGCTGGGCCATAATAGTGTGCTGGATGGGTGGGCTGGGTTGGTGACGGGCTTTTGATTGCGTCAGCGGACACATCACCAGCCACATGCGGCCATTTGACCGCGCGCTGACCGGCCTTGAAAGAGCTAATAAAAAAGTTCAGTTAAGCCTCAGATGGGACTACTGCCAGGCAGCGATCCATCAAAGCCCAAATGGACATTCAGCCACTGCACTCAGTGAACGCGTGCAGCCAACAACCCAAACAGGCGAGATCCCAAAATATTCCGCAGAAATGTCAGAGCAGGGTCCATGTCTGAATAATGCAGAATGCAGGCAGAAGCAGGGTTATAGTGCACTTTGACGGCCATGAAAGGACAAACACCCCCTCAGCTCCGATCTTCTGCCCCCTTTTACTCAGCCACACGCATCCACCGACCATTAATAACTTTATAAGCAGTCAAAGCTTGATAAAAAAAATATTGGAGGGGGGGCGGGAGTTCAGGTATGGATTTGTAATTATTGTTAATTAATCGGGTGAGGTCGAGTTTGGAAATAATGGCTGCAGGCTGGGGCCAGGTCAGGTTGGATTTTTTGGACCCGAATTTAACTCTAATGGGGGTCAAGGCCACCATTAGTTACCCTCTGGTTCCACCATTGCACCTGGTGGTGAATAAAAACCTCCCTCTGTTCTTCTCCACAGTGTAACTCCTCCCCTCTACTATCAAAAAACATTAAGGTTTACTTCATTCTCTGTTCAACTCCAGTCCAGAAAAACACTCATCTCCAAAACTACAAACATTCACTATTCAAATACGCCATAGACGGTGGACATCAGAGTACTGCTTGTTCATTAGATTGCATATTTGTGTAGTTTTGTAGTTGTGCTATATTTCTTTTTATCGCCATCGCTTGTTTGTTCTTGAGCACTCTGAGTTTAAGGTTTTTGTGTTTATCAGTTATAGATGCACAGGAAGTAATTAAAATTAGTATTCTTCTCTTTTTGTTCCCTTCACAAAAGCTGACAGCCCACTCATCTGACTAAAATCATGCAAGCTGCAGCTGAGAATCGGTAAACAGCTTCTTTGCCATGTCTGAATGATAAAATTAAATCCCTCCACTTCAGACCCACACCGTGCACATGGTTCCCTCGCAGCGCCTTCTTGTCACGAGCACGCGGTCGATCCCAAATTAAAATCATGATGCACCCCACTGAGCTGCGTTTTACTTGTTTAAATTATTCTACTTTTCCACATCCTCCAAAATGTCTGCCCCACCCAGGCTGTTCTAAGGTCCAAATACAGGCCCTGAAACGTCGCCACGAGGAGCAGAAGGAATTAGCATATTCTGATTATAAAAGCTTGATTGGCCTTCCTATATATCTGTGAAATAATAGAGGGCAGAACTGCGTGTGATTTTCCCCACGGGGGTCCGCTGCGTGGAAAAGCAAGGAAAGGGTTGTCTGTAATTTTCTGTAAGCACAATGCTGCTCAGGATTCAGCAAAGGTTGTCAGACGTGGAGACGCTGTGACAAAAATGTCTTTTGAAAAGCTCAGCTGCAGTTCATAGGAAATGTGCATGAGAAAAATGTACAGGATCTTTTATTTTTATTTTTGAAAGACGCATTGCGCTTTAAATGAAGAGAGAATTTCAGATGTGCTTTTCTTTCCTTCGTTTTGTTTATAAAAGAGGCTGAAGCTGATTCTTATAAAACACCATCACAGCTGAGGCTTTCTCTCACTGAGAAACCTCAAAACAAAATCAAACATTTGATTATTTTTAGCAGTTTTGAAATCTGGACCTCGAACTTGAAGTATTGGAACATTTCTCAGAAATATCGTTGCATTTTTTTTTTTGCTGCTAATCTGAACAGAAGTATTTCCTCCTCCCCTGCAGAGCAGCCAAATTTTTGTAGCTGATGGGCTCCGGAGGTTGACACAGTGGAGTCCAATCAGCTCCGGTTCTGATTAAGAGGCTTTCTGTTGGCCAGTTGGAGCAAAAAGCTGCTGTGATTCAACGTAAGAGTTCATTATCGCACGTTTAAACTCTGGATTCTGCGTCTTATTTATTAACTGGTTTACATAAAGGGACAATGCAGATCTTTAGAAGTGGGGTTCAGTGAAAAGCTTATCAACAATCAGTAGCTTACCTGTGCTCCTTGCACAATCTCGGTTTGAAGAAATATAATTTATTCTGAATGGATTAATAATGCCACGTCCTGACCAAACAGCTTTTCAACGGCAAAAAGGCTCGTCACGCACGCAAGTGGACGCACTGGACCCAGTGGTGTCCTGACCAGAACGAGAAGCTGCGGCGGTGTGGCGGCGGGGGGTGTGGGAGGAGCTTACCGGTACACCGAGTTCCTCACTGCACTCCGCCAGGCGAGGAGCTTTTTATTTCTGTCTCTGTAGAGAGCAGACTTGACTGGTCGTGAAGGACTTGTCGCGAACACACAGCTACAATGAGTTTCTCTTCCATAGTACATGACTCCGCGGGTTTTTTCTGTGTCCCACAAACAATACGTCACATAGTTGCGCAATACCCCCGCCCCCTCGTTTCCGCGTCACATAGGGACTCTCCCCCTCTCTCCTCCCCCCCGACTCTCCCTGATCAACCAGAGTTGAACGGCGAAAACTTCAGCAATGATCAACGCGTGCTTGGAGGCTGAAGCGGGTTCACGTGCACGGAAAACGCTTTTCCAGCACGCTCAACACGCATGTGACGTGACGCCTGACGCCAAGACGCGTCTGGAGGCGCGTCCCCCATTGACTTTGCATGTAAACTGGACACTCCTGCAGTTGAAAACGCGTTTGGTCAGGATGTGGCTTAAGACATGGGGTCTAAGGTCTAAATGTCCATTTTGGTATAAATTTGTATTTACCCTTATATTTCCATCATAAAAACTATTTATCTGGCCTTGTTTGGTATTGTTGTTTTTAGGACAACCTCATCTTCATGATTTTACAGTCTTTGTTTCATTTTGACAAAATGCATGAGCACATTGGAGCAAAAAATAACATAAAAAATGAAATCCGTGTTAGTAAAATATTGATATGTTTACTATGAAACTCACAAAAATATTTAATGAACCATTTTGACAGCCTAAAATGAAAATTTCATTGGTATATTTTAAGAACTTGTATACAAACTTAGTAAAAAACGAATTAGTATACATATTTTCACATCATAAAGTGGGCAATTTCCATGCGTGTTTTTACCAGTATTTACACTGACTATTGTGTGAAAACAGTATCTTCATCACAAATTCTCTGTGTTTTTTTCCCTTTCATTCTGAAAAACAGACCAAAAACGACTACAAAACTCTGCAGACACACTAAATAATCATAAAAACCAAATAAAAACCAAATAAAACAGCCAGTCTTACCTAAAATCATGTCTGAAATCCTCCCCCCCCCCCACCTTCTTCACCAAAACTACTGCTGCTGTGTTTCTGTGAGCAGAACACAACATGGAGGAACATGGAGGAAAAAACGGTTCTGATTGGTTGCTTCACAATGTGGTGTGTTCAGGGAAACTCCAAATTTGATTTTCGTTTTGAATTCATTGACTTTTTGTAATAAAAAATCAACTGATTGCTCGCACAGGGGCGCAATACTCGAACAGAAATTATCTGTCACATTTCTGGTTGTATTTTGAAGGAAATACACAACAAAATCAATATAAAAACACTACTTTATAAAGATTGGAGTTTCTGCTGTCCAACAGACTTGAATGCAACACTTCACATGCAGCTGTGCTTTGTTTAAAGAGGCTATTTATAGACATAACGTCCAGCCCGCATCTTTGCGGGCTTAGACCCCAGAGGGCAGGACCCAAGTGGATTGCTGCCATCTTTAATTGCAGAGATGGGATTAAAAAAAGGTTGGGGGTGTCGGGGGTCCCCCTGAAGTCGATGACTGGCACCCCTGAGGGTGAACAGGGGAAAACTCTCAAAAACTCTTGGATGTTTGCAAAATGTGAGCCTCTTTCTGGGTTTTCGAGGCACCTATTGAAAATATTTTCCTCCTTTTTATTAAATCCAGACAATTCACTGTAAACGCTGAGAGACAGCTCTGTTCATCAGGCAGTCAGAATGCTAAACACTCTGCCTGCTCTGCCTCCCCTCCCATTTGAACTGCCTTAACACTAAAACTTTCTCACATATTATCACTCAACACAAAGTTTTTAACACTAGACTCTGTGTCACCAAACGGGTTTTCACTAAACTCTCGGTCATGTGCTCATACAGTTTGCACTACTTCTCATAATTGCACTAATGTCTGTATTACATCACTGCCTATAATCATAATACTGTTTACATTCTCTGTTTACATTTATTAATACTGTTTACTTTTATTACTACTGCTTACATGTAATTACTACTGTTTACATTTATTTACACTACTTTAATATCTACACCACTGCTGGTACATATACAGTGTGCTCTGAACGGTCTTATTTAGGGATGCCCAATGTGCCTTACTGCATATGCCACTTTTTGCCTCTACAACAACATCAACTACTACCTCATACATATACTGTGTACATTGACTCATACGCTGCTTTGCCACTTTGCAAATGTCAATGCTAGAAACCTTTAGTTTATTTTAGTTATACTTTTTATACTCTTTTTTTATACCACTATGCAAAAAAAAAAAAAAAAAAAAACACAGGACAGTGTTAGTTTTACTATTTTTATGCTTATGTCTATTATTATATGTTTCAGTGTTTCAATGTTTAGATGTTTACTGTTGCACCGAGGGACTGAGAGAAACGCAATTTCGGTCCTGTGTATGTCCTGCACTGTACATATTGCAGATCTGACAATAAAGTTGACTTTGACTTTATGCCGGCTACACACCAAACGCGTTTCGAGCAGCCGAAGCAGCCAGTTTACATGCAAAGTCTATGTGGCCGCGCATCGAGGAGCGGCGAAGCGTGACGCGGCGCGTTTTGAGCAGTTTGAGCAGCGCATCAGGGTGCGGCAGTTCTTTTCCGCGCACGCGGAGCGTCCAGAGCAGCCGTTGCCCGAGTTCAACAAATTGAACTTTGACCTACTTCGGCTGCTCGCCGCGTAGCAGTAACCAATCGGGAGAGCCTTTGCTATGTGATGACGCAACGACGACAGGACTTTTTAAAAAACTTTAAAAACTTAGCCCAACGAGCCTCCATTAAGAAACCAGCCTCCGGTAAGAAACCTGGCATTTTTACAGTTGCCGCTGTCCGCTCAAGCGTACGATCATCCCAAACATAAAAAAACTTTTTAATCTCAACAAAGACTTTCGGAGCTGCAGTTCGGCTCGTAAAAAGCCCACTCAAGTAGTAACAAGGCTCATGGACAGCTGATTTTATCTGCCCGGTGTACAAAAAACAAAACAAACCCGACCGGAAAAGGACCATTAATTCAACCTTTATTTAGTCAGGTTTATTTTATTTAGTCAACCAAGATGCTCCTCTCACTGTGCGTCTTCAGACGCGTTCGGTATGAACAGACATCTGTTGACAAGCAGCCAACACCGCACGTCGGGAGCGTTTTTGCTGCTGAAGACGTGTTAGGTGGGCACCCGGCTTCAATCGGTTTTATTTAAGGTTTATCAAAAAGGCTGCTGGCAAATTTAAAATCCCATCTGAACAATCATGGAAGTAATTGAAAACTGCATGTGAAAACATTCCAATGTATATATTTAATGTCCAAACATAAAAATTGATCAAATAAACTGTTATCAGGTCCATTTAATATCTTATGTGCCTTTTTCTGCTGACACAATCTGCTCAACTTGTTCTACGGCACCGGGCGTAGGGTTGAATCGTTAACATGTTGTTCTTTACCAGTGGTGGGCTCAGCTGATCAAAAGTTAGCTTCCATATTTCAGTAAGTAAAAAAATTTGCTTCGCTAATGCTAAACCACGAAACAGGTACAAAAATTAACAGAAGCTAACGCTAATCCGCTAACCACTAAGACAACTGTCAATCTACGTCACGTCTTTGTCTCTTTCCAGTTGAAGCTGCGTCGACCAATCACATCTTGCCATGTGTAGCTACAAGCAGAGCCATATATATAGAGAGTTCTGACACTCTTTGATGTCGCCGACAGGCGGTCAATCGTTCCAAACAACGGCTATGGAAACCTTGTGGAGCTGCGCCCTCTGGCGGCGACGGAGCGCTACTGCAGGCAGAGTCAGACTGTTAAACAGAGCCATGGAACAAATCGCCCCCTCCATGACCCACGTGACTTCCGCATTCCATTCTTACAACGGAACTCTATGGAAGTGTCGCAACTCTCACTTTATATGGCTCTGGCTACAAGTAAGCAATAGCATGTCTAACTGACTCTTCAAGACACGCCCACAACAGAAAGGAACAAAGTTGTGAATTTTGTTAGCATTCTTAAAGTTGACAAAACAATTTAGCTGAAGCTAATTTTGCTAACAGTTAAAGTTAACGCTAATCTGCTCAACAAATATTTAGTTTTTCTATTAGCTGTTAGTTGCGTAGTGGAACTGTGCACCACTGCTCTTTACTGCAAATTCACAATATAATAGATACAAAACTAGAGAAATTTTAATTCATGTGAAAATGCCGTGTGAATTATTGCTGAGTGATTTCTGCTGAAAGCTGCCGAAGAAGCAAACACCAGCCGAAACATTTTCCTTACTAAAATGTTAACAGTAGCCAGACGAACAGCTGGCAATTGCTGAAAGCAGGAAAATAAAAGCAGAAAGAAGAAGAAATTAGCAGAACACGCTGAATCGATCAGAAAACCTGGATCAGAAGGACTCATACGTGCGTCTGCTCTTTGTGGACTTCACATCTGCCTTCAACACCATGATCCCCCAAACTCTGATAGACAAACTATCTACACTTGGACTAAGCCCCTCTATTTGTAACTGGGTCTTAGACTTCTTAACAAACAGACCACAGTCCGTGAAGATCCACAACTTCTCCTCTTCCACCATCACCCTCAGCACTGGCTCTCCTCAAGGATGTGTGCTGAGCCCTCTTCTGTTCACTCTGCTCACATATGATTGTACAGCCACACTTCCAGGCTGTCATATTGTTAAGTTTGCAGATGATACAGCTGTGGTGGGATGCATCACAGATAATGATGAATCCAGCTACAGACAGGAGGTGGAACATCTGGAGAGCTGGTGCAAAGAGAACAACCTTCACATGAATGTGAAGAAGACGAAGGAGATGATTGTGGACTTCAGAAGGAACAAACACACCCACACCCCACTGTATATAGGTGGATCTGCGGTGGAGGTGGTCTCCAGTTACAAGTACCTGGGTGTACACTTGAATGATAACCTCAGCTGGAGCAATAACACCACCAGCCTGATCAAGAAAGGTCATCAGAGACTCTACTTCCTCAGACGGCTGAGACGAGCCGGTCTGAGAAGCTCAGTCCTCACCTCGTTCTACAGGTGTGCAGTGGAGAGCGTCCTGTGCTCCAGCATCAACGTGTGGCATGGAGGCTGCACAGTTGCAGAGAGGAAAGCTCTACAGAGAGTGGTGAAGGCTGCACAGAAGTCTGTGGGAGTCAGTCTCCCCACCATCACAGACATTTACACCTCCAGATGCAGAAAAAGAGCCACCTGCATCATGAAAGACCTCACTCACCCAGCACACTCACTCTTTGCACCACTCCCCTCGGGACGGAGGTTGAGGAGCATCAAATGTAGAACCACTAGGCTGAGGAACAGCTTCTACCCTGAGGCTGTCAGACTCATGAATAAATAAATAATAAGAATAAACACTGCAAAATGTCACATCATGCTGATACTGATCTGTTTCTTGTTGCTGCGTTCATCTGTGACTATCTGCGTTCATCTGTGACCATCTGCTCATGTTCGTGCTGCTGTTTATAATGATGTTTTTCTACTACATTAGGGCTTAGTGTATTACTAGCTGATGTCTCTCTTAGTTAATCCTAGATGTTATTATTGTTTTTCTCTTGCATTTGTTGTTGGATGTAACTGGGACCCTGTGTACATAATCTCGTTTTCAACACATGTACTACATGCGGTGCAAATGACAATAAATTCTCTCTGACTCTGACTCTGACTCTCTGAATCTGACTCTGACTCTGAAATGTAACAGAAATGTACAGTTGAAATATGCAGAGAGAAGCTAAATAGATTTTTTTTTAAAAACTGAAATTAACAAAACGAGGCCAAAAGGAGCAGTAAAAGTTAAAATTATTAGAAAGACGCACAAAAGACTAAAATTAGCAACAGCAGAAAAAGTTGAAAAAAGATAAAATTAGCAGAAGTTTCAAGCTGAAAAGCAAAAAATAAGATGAATTTAGCAGAAAGAAACTGAAAGGATCAGGAAAATGTTTAAATTATTCAAAATAATCATAAAAAGTGAAAATTAGCAACAATTTTTTTTTTTTAAATTCTTTATGGCTACGGTTAGCACTAAAACACCTAAAAAGCAGCTAAAAAGTAGAAATGCCAAAGTTAGCAAAAAAGCTTATTAGAGCAAAAATGTAGCTGAAATGAACAAAGTAAGTTGAAATATGCATAGAAAGTATGAACAGATTGCAAAAACATCAGAAATTAGCAACATTGCAAAAAAACTGAAATGTGCATGAAAAAGCTCAAATCAGCTCAAAATATAGCTGCACTAGCTAAAAAAGCTGAAATTAGCCCAAAAAATAAAGCTGAAGCAGAGCTAAAGCTAAAATGAGCAGTAAACAGTTGTAAACGGCTGAAAAGGTTTGAAGGATGTGGAGAGATCCATTCATTTAGGTGTTTTCAAAGTGCTTTATAAATAAAGTTGTATGGCCGACAAAGCTAAATTCTTCAAAAAGAAAAAAATTGCTCAAATACCAAAAGTCCCAGCAGGAATGTCATGAACGAGCTGAACGTTTCGAGACATGAATTGTTAAAACAGAACAAAGACTGAGGAACGAGTTACGAGCTGAAAAACAAAGAAAAATGGCGCCTAATGAGAATGATCCAGAAACATCCAGATGTTATGAAGCTCACTGTTTAGCTTTTGAAGTGGGAACTCTCTTCTATATTTTATTAATAAATGTCAATGTTCTTTTAAGGGCTGTAAAACATACTATTTAAATTAATCCTTTGTAAATTTGTTCAATGACAAACCCACATTTCATTTGCTGTTAATTTAGTTATAAAGAAACGATGTCAGTCAACCTCCAGAGTTTACATTTCTAGTGTGTTGGTGAGCAGAAAATACTGACATTTCTAAATAAACAAAGAATTTCAGAAATGATGATATAATCTCTGCTTTTAAAGCAGGACCTCTTGCTCCGCTTATCCGTATCTTGTGAATCTTTTTTATGCACGGCTCATTTGTTGACCCTTTTTTTGGTGGATAAAACTTATAGTTTCTTCTTATATGACGCAAACGAAGCAGGAAGCAGCTAACATCCTTATAGATCCACATCTCCATTTGAAACATGGGTTCTGAACAGAACACGTCAAATAAAATTTTAAAATAATCCCCAACTCTGCCTTGCTCTGAGGACTAAAGTTGACGTCGTCTTAATATTAAACAGCAGCTCTTAGAAAGAGTTCAGTTAAAACTATTACACCAGAGAGCACTCAAAGAACATTGCACAATAGTTTAGATACTGTTTGTTTATAACTTTACATGTGGGTAAAGATTTTATATGTATCAGGGTCTCCATTCTTGTTCTAAGTCAAGTTTTCTTAAATGACATAAAACATCTAAAATCAACTAAATGAAATCAAGCATAACATGACGGTCTAAAATCCTAAAATAAGCATAAAATTCTTATAAATCAGCTGTTCAAGAGTTTATAATTTTCAATCTCTTTCCTTGTTATAAGTGAATTATTCTTAAATGAAGCATAAAAAATTCTTAAAATCAGATTCATGAAGGGGTCACAACACTTGTTCTAAGAAAATGTTCATTAAGGAAATCAATCTTTGCTTGTAAGAAGTTAGCCTGGTTAAAACCAGACCCTGTCCTTCACTTCGCTTCAGACAAGGGTCTGGACTTTTTCCATAGAGAAACGATTCTTGCTGGAGGCGTTGGCCTCTGCTGAGGAACAAAACCATTGGATATTTTGAACAGGGAAAGCATTCTGCTCCCTCCCCTCAGAGCCACCCCCCGTGCACTGGTGAACTTGACTGACAACTGCTCCGCCTCCTGCAGCTTTTCTCTCGCTGCGCAAATTCTGTGTTTATATGTTAATAAAACATTTTAATAAAATAAAACCATGGATCGCTGGTCCAGCTCACCAAAAGACCAGAAAATCTGATGGGACTCGGTCAGCAACGTAAAACCCGAGTTTAATTCTCGTGACAACCTCAGCCATTTCCTCCTTGTTCATTTCACTCAACGGAGGGTGGAGGAGAAGGAGGAGGGAGGAGGGAGCGATTACTTGACTTTTGGGAAAAAAAAAAAGAAAACTCCAGATAAGGGATTAAGAAGGGGAAATTAATAAATTTGTGTCACATATAAAACAGTTCTGCATCGCTTTGCATCGCTTTGAATGAGAACATGCGGCTGCTCGCTGGCTGCGCTGGGACAGGTGGGGGCGT
>JBBPBX010082069.1:0-15817 GCA_038048925.1 Garcialebias charrua | reverse complement strand
AAACACAGAACTTCGGAGCGCAGAGACCAGAGGAGGTGGAGCATTCCAGACATTCCAGACCAGCGCTGACAGACATGAGGAAGTCACGAGCGAATTAAATCATGTCCAAACGTTGCTTCGTGAACCTCTGATGATTTCTGCTGGATTTTGTGTTGTAGGACTAGCGCTCCATGGTTTTATTTTATTTTATTAGAAGGTTTTATTACCATAAACACAGAATATCGCAGCGGCTCTGAGCAGACAGAAGCAGGGGGCGGAGCAGATCCCAAGTTCACCAGAAGCACAGACTGTGCCATATATGGCTCTGAGGGGAGGGAGCAGAATGCTTTTCTGCGCTGAAAATATTTCTGTGTCCCAGAGTGTTCAAATATCGCAGACCCTAGCTTTAACTAAAGATTTTCGTATTTTGTTAACAACTTAGATTTGATCATTTTTTGAAACACGAGCATAGATTTAGCATATTTAACATCGTTATCCAAATTGTTCCATAAGTCAATTCCCTGTATCGAAACAGTCCGACCCTTCAAGCTGGTTCTATACTGAGGTTTTGCAAAAATCTCAGTTCCCTTAAGGCTATAACAAGACCTTCTCTTAACAAAAAACATCTGATCGTTTGGAGGCAGTAAGTTGTTTTGAGCTTTATACATAATGAAATATTATAATCCACCAAATCATAAAACTTCAATAACTTAAGTTGATTAAATAATATATTTGATGGATGACAATAAGGTTTCCCTAAAATAATTCTCACAGCTCTTTTCTGTAAAATAAAAACAGGCTTTGTTATAGTTTTACATGCCTTCCCCCAAACTTCAACACCATAAATTAAATGTGGAACAAAAATTGTATTATATAACAAATACAAAGCTTTCTCATTCAAAAAATCTTTAATTTTATACAGTACTGCAGTAGATCTGGCTAACTTACTTTTTACCGAATTAATGTGCTGTTTCCACAATAGTTTTTCAACAATTACCACACCCAAAAATTTCACCTCATTTACTCTCTTTACTGTACTTCCACGCCATCAATTTTTAGAAAAAAATCCATATTCTTTTTTGTATTACTAAACAACATGTAATTGGTTTTTCCAAGATTCAATGATAGCTTGTTTAATTTAAACCAGGTTTGTATTTTAGCAAATTCCATTGTTATCAACGCAGTCATTTGTTCAAAGTCACTACCAAAATAAAAGAGTAGTATCATCAGCAAACAATATACAATTTAGCAGTCCAGACACTTCACTAAATCATTCACATATAGGATAAACAACTTTGGTCCGATTATCGAGCCTTGTGGGACTCCACGTGTAATTTTGCAGAAATCGGATCGTATATCGTCAACATACACAAACTGCTTTCTGTCTGTCAAATAGCTTTGTATCCACTGCAGAGCTCGTCCTCTAATACCATAACTGTTTAGTTTATTGATAAGAATATTGTGGTCAATAGTGTCGAATGCTTTCCTTAAATCAACAAATAAACTTATACAGTGTTGTTTTTGATCAATGGCTGTGGTGATTTTTTCTGTTAATTCCATAAGTGCCATTGATGTGGAATTTTTTGATCTGAATCCATATTGGCTTGCACTCAAGATGTCGTGTTTGTCAAGAAATTTATCCAATCTGTTCACAAATACTTTTTCCAAAATTTTTGAGACTTGCGGTAACAATGAAATACCGGGTAGGTCTATGATTGTCAAAAACACCTTTATCACCGTTTTTAAAAATAGGGATCACTTTAGCAATTTTCATATTATCAGGAAATATTCCCTCTGAAAGAGACTAGTTACATACTGTATGTAAAAGGTTCAATGACCTGATGTATTATATTTTTTTAAACCACCACTGAAGTTGATTGAATCAACTTCAGCTTAAACAACAATGACTAGACCTCCATGTTTTTTACACTTTCTGTATCATGCTATCTTTTGGATAAGAAAAATACCGCAACGGTTAAAATAATATCCTTCTGTACAAATTTTTTTGTGTGTGTGACAGTAAAACAGCTAAAGTTGTTTTTTTTGTATTTATTTTGGACCAATTAATTTAAAAAGTAAAATATTTGTTAGTGTTTGACATTTTAAGATATAACGTCTGTATTTGCCGTTTTCTCTCGTTGCACATCACACACACACAAAGCTGTGCAGCAGCGAATCAGCGGTTCATTCAAAGTGTTTTTGTCTCGTCAGGAGCAGGATGAGCTCAGCAGGAGAAGAAGACGCCGCTGCGCCGTTAGAAACGGTAAAATCTGTCACGTTAACTCAAGACGCAGATGGAAGCATCATCCTGCACTGTCCTCCAAACGGTGGGTCACAAACACACACACATCTGATTCATCTTCTGATTTCCTTAAAGTAGTCCTTCAGATAAACACGTTTAAAACTGCTTTGAAAGAATATAAAAACAAACATTTATTTTTAGCTGTTTGACTTAAAATTGCATTAAGATGCAAAAAGGAAACTTGAAATAAAAAATAAAAACTATGTGAAAAATTAACATTGAAGAGATTCATACAAAATAAAGCAAACATTTCTCCTATCTGATTAAACTCAAAACTGTTTTTGTGTTTAAATGAAACGTCTTGTTTTTCATAAATCTGCAGCTTTAAAACAAAAACACTTCAAACTTTTATTCAGAATCATTCTATAAATTCAGAGTGGGAGAGATTTACTCGTCATTCACACCAC
This sequence comes from Garcialebias charrua, assembly GCA_038048925.1. Classification (NCBI taxonomy): domain Eukaryota; kingdom Metazoa; phylum Chordata; class Actinopteri; order Cyprinodontiformes; family Rivulidae; genus Garcialebias; species Garcialebias charrua. The sequence continues at coordinate 13,129 of JBBPBX010082069.1, read as the reverse complement.
ATGTGGTACATGAGGTGGGACAAAACTATGTACACAGGGTCCCAGTTCCATCCGACAAACACAAACTGTAAAGAAAAACATTAGTAATATCCGAGTCATGAACTAAGAATACACTAAACTATAAAACAATGAAAGTGAAGATCTGTTCAGTTTCTACTTCTGCAGTTTGAAAATCTGTTAGAAGAAGAACTTCTTTTGGCTTTTCTCTCCTCAGGGGTCTCCACGGTGAGGAGTCCTCCATCTCACTCTGTCCTCACTAACTTTATCCAGATGTTTCCTCTTTGTCTTTTTCCTGCAGCTGCATTTGTAACCTCCTTCATCTTCCACAGTTTATCTAACTGAACACATGAAGTTTCCATATTTACTGGTACATTAAAATGTTATTTAAATAAAAAAGACAAAAAAGAGTCAACAAACTTAAAAACAGTTTATAATTCTTGGTTGTTTGTTCTTTGAAAACTTTTGGAATAAAATCTATTTTTATTTGTCCTTCTGAAGAGAAATTATTTATTTATCCTTTCTTTTAACCAGTCTAACCCTACTGACATCACATATCTGTTTTTCAAGCGAGGCCTGAAGGCCTAACCTGCATGTTTTAGACTTATCCCACACAAACATGAATAGAACATGCTAACTCCACACAATAAGAGCTCAGGTCTAAACCAGGGATTGAACCAGGGACCTCTTGCTGTGAGGCAACAGTGCTAACCACTAATGCCCCGTGCTGCCAAATGATCATTATTGTAGCTTCAAAGTAACCTAAAACACAATAATGGATAAAATAAAATGAATATTTCTATTTATAAAGTATATTTATAAGTATATTAAACTGGACAGTCTGGGGCTGAACATCTCAATGTGTAACTGGCTGCTAGACTTCCTGACCGGGAGACCACAGACAGTACGGGTCGGGAGTAACACATCTAGCACCATCACATTGAACACAGGGGCCCCACAAGGATGTGTGCTGAGCCCCCTTCTATTCACCCTGCTAACACACGACTGCACACCATCATACAGCTCCAACCACTTCATCAAGTTTGCGGACGACACAACAGTGGTAGGTCTCATCAGCAACAACGATGAGACGGACTACAGGAACGAGGTGAGCCGCCTGGCCTTGTGGTGCGGACACAACAATCTCACTCTCAACGTGGAGAAGACAAAGGAGATTGTTGTGGACTTCAGGAAGAGGGATGCCCAACATGCCCCTCTGACCATCAACAGCACCGCAGTGGAGAGAGTGGACAGCACCAAGTTCCTGGGAGTGCACGTCTCAAAGGACCTGTCCTGGAGCAGGAACACTGCATCACTGGCCAAGAAGGCTCACCAGCGTCTCTACTTTCTCCGCAAGCTGAAAAGGGCTGGAGCTTCAACCCCCATCATGTGCACCTTCTACAGAGGTGCCATAGAAAGTGTCCTGACCAGCTGCATCACTGTGTGGTTTGGTGCATGTACTGCATCCTGCCGCAAGAGCCTCCAGCGCATCGTGAGAGCAGCTGAGAAGNCTAAACAAGAATATAGTTACTGGCCTTTAAGACAAAAGTATATCACACAAAAAGCTTTTGTTATTGTTGTCTGAACCAAGGAAAGCTCCGAAATGTAAATTTTTCTTGCCTCCTGTTCAGGTGATTTGCACGGACAGCTGGAGGACCTGCTGCTGATCTTCTACAAGGTTAGCTCTTTTTAAAAAAACACTAAACATTTAAAGGCCATACTGTTTCATTTGATATATCTCTGCGTGATTGTGTCTGTCGTGTTAGAAAACGTTTTAATGAAAACTTTGCAAATGCAAAAATCGCTCCAACTCAGACAGTGTTACAAGTATTGAGCCGTGATTTGGGGTGGTCTTAGCTGAGAGTCATCCTCAACATGTATAATTGTCAAATCAGCTGGATTTAAAAATTAGTTTCGCTACGTGAACCCGCACGGGTTGGACCACTGCATTTTCTTAAAAATGTAACGATAAACACTTAAAAATATATATTTGTTTGCTGACATTATACGTAAAAAAGTGTTTCTGAGCTTAACCTTTCCTTAATAAATTCACGTAATGGTCAAATCAGCTGGATTTAAATTGTTTCGCTTTGACGGTCTTCCAAACGGTTGCGCGCACTGCGAAAATAAATTGTAAATAAATCGAATTTTCGCTAAAACATCTCTTAAAGCTAATACAGTACGTTGTAAATGTCCATCCAGTGAGTACTTTCTGTAAGTTTCATCAAAATCTGTTGTGTGGTTCATGAGCTATTTTGCTAACAAGGTAACAGTAGTTCAGAGCTCCAGAGAGCAGGAGGCCATGCTGCGGCAGAGTGAGTCCGAGCAGAGGAGGCTTCTGTCGGACACATGAGCTGGGAACGGTCGGTGGACCCTATAGCCGAAAGTGGTACTGCTCCATATTTTTTCGTCAGAATGAATGGAAACTGTCATATCTCAGCCAAAAATTGGTCTAAAATATGGGAAAAAAATCCATAAATATGACGCTTCGCCCCATAAGTCGCAGGACATGAAAATTAGTTTTAAAAAAACTTCGACTTATAGGCCAGAAAATACGGTACTCCGAGTTTTCTGGTCCCACAAGATCTGGTTTTTAAACTTTCCCTGTAACTAATAGAGTTATCTCAGCACTTTGAACATTTTGATAAATGATTGGTTAAAATGGGCAAAGTAAATTACCGGTAGCACAAAGTAAGCACTTAAAACAAATAAACAGGTCTCTCTTGAAAATGAGTCATTGTGATGCAATAAGGCTACCTGTATAAATAAAGATTAAATAAAAATAAGTAAAAAAGGGCTTATTCTAAAACATATTGCACTCACGGAGCAGTGTTCTTTTTTTTACATAATTACCTACATATACTTGAATGTTTCTTTTTGAGTTAAACTCTGTGCATAATATTCTTTTTTTCTTCTTTTTTTTATGAGTGTGTTTTTAACCCACTTTTGTCCTGCTCTGAGATCCTAATTGTTCGTTTTCATTTGACCCGGTTCCTTGCTCAGAATGGCATGCCATCTCTGGAGAGGCCTTACGTGTTCAACGGAGATTTTGTGGACCGAGGCAAAGACTCTATTGAGATCCTCCTCATCCTGTTCTCGTTCCTGCTCGTCTACCCGTGTGACGTCTACCTGAACAGAGGCAACCACGAGGACCATTTAATCAACCTGAGGTAAAACGTACACATGTAAACATGGAGCAGCTTTTAAACGACACCAACACGCGTGTGCTCACTTGTGTCTGAAGGTACGGCTTCACGAAGGAGGTGCTGACTAAATACAAGGTGAGTTTACAGCTTGGTTTATAAAAAAAAAAACTAAGCTGTGTTTCTGTCGCCTGCCTGATAAAGCGCTCCATCCTCATCCTCAGCACAGAATGACGGTCACTCCTTCTGTCGGCTAAGAGGATTTAAGGTCATTAAAGCGAATCACTGCAGGACATCTGCCTCCTGACGAGTCAGGGAGGTCAAAAGGTCCAAAACAGAAAGCTTCGTAAAACTTTACAAATGCAGAGTTTGATCAAATTCCTGGCAGTTTTACCTTACTGACAAAATCATCTATCAAACTGGAGTTTCAGGTGGCAGGGTTAAATTAAATACAGGTAGTCCCCGACTTACGACGGCCTCGACTTACGACGTTCCGGACTTACGAACGCGCTTACGAACAGTACTGTTGTACAGTAAATACAGCACTGGTATGTGTTTTTAGATGAAAGTGTGTTAGCTAACCGTTTGTAAATAAAGTTCTGTGCATGTTTATGAACCAGTATGTACGCTTGTTCAGTCTCATGTTGATAAACGGGTGTGCGGCGCAGCGTTAGCATACATTTTCCGACTTAGGACCAAAAATCCGGACTTACGAACGACACGTGTAATGCATTCCGACGTACAAATTTTCGAGTTAAAGGCCCCCCTCATAGCTCTGCGTTCGGCCGTACGCCGCTCGACGCCGTTCGTACGCAGAGGCACAAGCGTTCGAACGTGAGCACGAACGCGCCAAGCTCAAAGGGCTATGGGGGAGCCTTAAGAACGGTGCGTAGGAACGGAACTCGTTCGTAAGTCGGGGACCACCTGTATTAATAAAATTAAAGCTCTATCTCTCCAGAGTTTGATAGATTGTCGGATGTTGAGGAATAACAGCTGTAGCTGCAACCTTTAGTTGATTGTTATGTGCTCAGAATGTGTGGTGGGTAACTCTTAGCTACTAAGTGCTGGTGAAGATTCTCAGTCGTCCAGGACATGATGAAATCAAAAAAGGCGTTCAATACAGGATCAACTGGACTTTATTTGTTGCAGAAAACGTTTCGACTTCTGTCCAGAAGTCTTTTTCAATTCTGAATGGAAGCTGTGAGAACGAGAAGTTTTATACAGGCTTACAAGTCACGCACCAACATATGAAATTGGAAACTGAAAAAACACCACAAATTAACTAACATGCCCATTCTATTTAAATTGACAAAACGACACATCCCAGCTTAAAAGGGGGTTTGTAACACATACATGTAAATTGAAAGATCACACCTAACAGTAGGAGGTTCCCTTGAGGTCTCTGTTAGAAGACACAAAACTGTATGTAAATTGACAAACAACACCTCCCAAACAACAAAAGAGGCTGCTCAGAGAACTTTGTTAGTCTAATTTACAGACAAGGCATCCCTGCTCCCATCCGGTGTAAAACGTTTCGGAATCAAATCCAAAACTGAGTTATAGGTCTTAGACAGTTGAAATCTCAGACCTCCTCCTCTGTTAAGAGAAGGTTTTTCTCTCTTAACATACACAGCTTCCTTTACCCCCCTCTCAAACCATCTGTGTTCTCGGTCCAAAATTTGAACATTCTGGTCCTCAAAGGAGTGTCCCTTGTCCGTGAGGTGAAGGTGAACAGCTGAGTTTTGTCCAGAGGAGGTTGCTCTCCTATGTTGAGACATTCTTTTGTGGATAGGTTGTTTCGTTTCTCCGATGTAACGGTCTGAGCAGACTTCGCTGCACTGGACTGCATAAACCACCCCACTCTGTTTGTGTGTGGGGGTTCTGTCCTTCGGATGCACCAGCCTCTGTCTGAGAGTCCGGCTGGGTTTGAAGTGTACTGGGATGTTGTGTTTGTTGAAAATCCTTCTGAAATTCTCTGAGACTCCAGCAACATAAGGAATGACAATGTTTTTCCGTCTGTTAGACTTTTTCTGTTCATTATTGTGTTTAACAGATTTCCTTGCTGACTTGACAAACGCCCAGTTGGGATATCCACATGTTTGCAGAGATGTTTTGATGTGTTTCTGTTCCTTTTCCTTCCCTTCTGTCCTTGTGGGGATGTGTTCTGCCCGATGCTGTAAAGTTCTGATGACAGAAAGTTTGTGCTCCAGTGGATGGTGAGAGTCGAACAGGAGATATTGGTCTGTGTGGGTTGGTTTTCTGTAAACTTCAATGTTGAGACTGTCATCTCCCTCCATATGCACCAAACAGTCCAAAAAAGGCAGCTTATTGTCGTTCGCATCCTCTCTGGTGAACTTGATGTTGTTATCAACAGAGTTAATGTGTCTGGTGAACGCTTCCACCTCCCTGGCTTGGATTTTGACACAGGTATCATCCACGTATCTGAACCAATGGCTTGGAGTTGTCCCCTCATAGGAGTTTAGGGCTCTCTGTTCCACTTCCTCCATGTAGAGGTTTGCAACAATGGGTGACACTGGAGATCCCATGGCACAGCCGTGCTTCTGTCTGTAAAAACTGTCATTGAACTTGAAATAAGTGGTGGAGAGGCAGAGATCCAGCAGGGTGCAGATGTGGTCTGGGGTTAAGTTGGTCCTTTTGTCCAAATCCTTGTCCTGTAGAAGTCTTTTTTTGACAGTTTCTATTGCTTCAGAAATGGGTATGCATGTGAACAGGGAAGTCACATCATACGATACAAGAGTTTCTCCCGGGGTCAGCTTCAAATGTTGAACTTTGTTGGTGAAATCAATGGAGTTTTTAATATGATGAGGTGTGTTTCCAACCAGAGGAGCTAAAATACCAGCCAGATGTTTAGCAACATTGTATGTCACTGAGTTCATGCTGCTCACGATGGGTCTGAGAGGTGTACCTTCTTTGTGTATTTTTGGAAGTCCATACAGACAAGGAGTGGCCTCCCCCGGGTACAGTCTATAATACAATGATCGATTGATTGTTTTCTCCTTTTCGAGTTTTTGTAGACAATCAATGACTTTCTTTTTAAAGGTGTTAGTCGGGTCCCTCTTCAGGTGCTCATAGGTGTTACTGTCATTCAGTAGAGCGGTTATTTTCTCCTGGTAGTCCGACGTGTTGAGTATTACTGTGCATCTTCCTTTGTCCGCTGGTAAAATGGTGATGTTTTGGTCTTGGCTGAGTGATGTTATGGCTCTCCTTTCCTGTGGTGTGAGATTTGAGGGAGGCAGTTTGGCACTGGAGAGGGTAGCTGATATTTTCATCCGAAGTTGTTCAGCCTCTGTACCTGTCAAGTTGTTGTTCCTAATCGCAGATTCTGTGGCTGTGATTAGTTCCACAACAGGTATTTCTTGTGGGGAGATGGCAAAATTTAGTCCTTTTGCCAACACATTTTTCTCAGGTTGTGTTTGTTTGTTTGTTTTTGTTTCTCAGATTCACGGCAAGCGGATCTTGAAGCTGCTGCAGAAGATTTTCAGCTGGTTGCCGTTGGCGACCGTGATTGATCAGAAGGTGTTGGTCCTCCATGGAGGCATCTCCGACACCACGGACCTTAGTGTCCTGGCCAGAGTGGACAGACACAGCGTGAGGACCACCACCACAAGACAAACTCATTAAACAGAAATTGCTGACAGACTTTTAAACTTTCCTCGTGCTTCTCCTCCAGTACATCTCAGCGTTGAGGCCTCCAAAGAAGAGGAACAGCAGCTCGGCGGGGGTGTCTATTGACGGCGATTTGGAGGAAGATGTTTGGAGCACCAATAGGATCTACCAGCGTCAAGCCTCCTTTTCGTATCCCAAACCCCTGGGATCGCGGGATTGCTTCCACAACCGCTCGCTGCAGGACTTCTCCGGACGCATCAAAGTGAAGATGGAGGACAAGCTGGACAGCAAGAGGAGAGACTCCCTGCTCCAAACTGCAATCAACAGAACAGAAAAAGACGTGTCCACGTCCAAGGACTACATCAGCAGCGACAACGCCAAGGAGGAGTGGAGGCTGGTAACAAAGACAGTTCCCTTATCAGTCAGTCACTCAGTGCAACATATTGCTATGGGAAATTGCACCCCGCGCGATTACCTGAAGGAATACATTCACGCCTTTACGGCCGGGGCGTCAGCGTCACGCCAGAGTCCCCACCCTCTGGGTATTTAAGACGCGGACGCCCATCCTACTTTCTCTTATTGCCCTTCACCTCGCTTAAACCTGAACCTCGTGGGACTTCTCTGTTGTCACATCGCTCGACTAGAGGTGAGCTTGCTCCCTACGCTGAGCGTACAGAGAAATTTTCCTGCGTACTGCTGGGCTGGCGAAAGCTAGTCCAGCGTTTTCTACTTACCTCGAAGCTTTTCTTCTCTCTCCGCAGCTGCTTCGCTCGACGGCGCTAACTGCGTCACAACGCTCCCTGCTAACTATTAGCAGGCTAGCCAGCGAAAGCGACACGACGGAGAGGACGTCTTCGAACAAAAGGAAGCTAGGAACAGCCTCGACGCTTCTCTTCTTCGGACATGGCTCCCGAGAAGGGAAAAGGGAGGACAAAGATTCCGAAGAAAGCCAGCAGGACGGAGAGCCCTCGCTCGCGCCCCTGCCCCAGCGGCTACTCCCTGTCGGCGACGGACACCCACGAGGCCTTTCCCGTCTGCCTAGGGATCCTGCGCGCAAGAACAGCGCTGGAATCCCCCGACTCCTGCTCCCACTGCTGTCGGATGCCGGCGGTCGTGAGGAAGCGTCGTGCGGACGCACTGGCTAAGGCCATGGAGAAGGCCGCGGTGCTGAAGGCCTTCTCCCGGATTTGGAATGCAACGGTCAGGTCGGGGATGAGAACGTGTCGGACTCCTCGTCCCCATCGAGGACTCGACGCCCGAAGTGTCTGACCAAGACGCCGAGTACGGTTGCGGAGGGGAAAGTGTGGACTCCTCCCAGAACCTGGCGCAAGTTCTACCGGAACCGGATGTGTCGGTCCCTGCTCTGTTCGACTTGTGCCACAGGGCCGCGAACGCACTGCAGGTCGCGTGGCTGGACCCCACGCCTTGCCAACAGGTTACGAGGCTGGCGGGAAATTACTTCTACGCGAAACAGCAGCCGACGACGTCGCAGAAAATGCCCATTTTCCCGGACTTCCTGATGGAGCTCACGCGCTCCTGGGCGGAACCCGGAGCTCCCATGACATTGCCACTCTCCCGGTTCCTGGATGTCGCCGGAATGGAGACAGCAGGTCTCGCCAGCGCACCCCAGATAGAGGAGACCCTGGCGGCTCATCTGGCCCCCGCAGCAATGGGTGCGAAGCCAGTACTGCCCAGCAAGGCCTTCCGCGCTTCGGAGAAACAGCTCGATAAGTGCTACCGGGCTCAGGGCTTTGTGGCTCGTACGATGAACGCTTCGACCATGATGCAGGCATACCTAGCAGAAAAGCTGCAGGAGCTCCAGGTAACAGCAAATGAACAGGCCGCAGCAGAGGCCCTGGAGGAGGCCAGCCGGGCCTTTGACTTCGTGCTCCGCATGATAGGGACAATAGCCATCATGCAGGGCAGAGCAATGGCGGAAATGATTGTCGCCCGACGCCATCTTTAGTTGACCTTAACGGACCTCCCGGAAGGCCAGAGGTCTCTCTTCCTCCAGCACCCGATCGAGCCGACGGGACTCTTCGGGGAGCTCTGGAACGCATCCAGGCCAGGCTGGAACAAAGGCACAAACAGGCGGAAACCTTCCGCGAGGGGCTGCCAAGAAAAAGCTTTGCCCCTCCCCCCCCAGGGAAGCCATACGTCGCCCTCGGCAGAAGAGACCTGCTGGCGACGGAGAGCCTTTTCAGCCTCAGGCGGCCCGGCCGAGGGCCTCTTCGATGACCCGAGGTGGGAAGCAGATTCGGGCCTGATGAAACAGGACGAACTCATGACTTTACAGGCTTGCCTGCCCACGTGGTACGGGAGCCTGACCTTTTGAGCCCAGACTTCACTTGTAAAACACTACAAGGAGCTGGTGACGTGTGTGTGCGCACTAAACATAACTTGTCTATTGTATGTGTAATAAAAACAAACACTTTTTCAGGCATATACAAAAATAAAAGTACCAAAGCACAGACTGCCCTGGTTCTTGACTCAAGCCCCACTTTTGTGAAACACAAACTACTTGATCAGACAATGAACTGCAGTAAGACGCACAAGTTCTGCCTGAGACGGTCAGGTCTCGCAATATCTTCTGTTGGGCAGACCAGCCTGCTCGAGAGCACGCGGGAGGGGTCGAAGGCCACCCCTCCCACACTCAAACATGACAAGCAGCAGTTAGACATGCCTTCCAGGCTCATGGCGCACGCCCGAGCCTGGAGGACGTGTCTGCCAAACGAATAGGTCATGACGACGGTGTGTCATGGGCTCAAGCTGCAGTTCGTCAAAGGACCGCCCCCCTTCACGGGGGTACTGCAATCAAATATTAACCTAGCACGTGCACACGTACTGAGGGAGGAAGTATTAACGATGCTACAGAAAGGAGTAATAAGTTTGGTCCCGAAACACAAACTACGCTCCGGTCACTACAGCAAGTACTTCCTGGTGCCCAAAAGAGATCAATCCCTGAGGCCGATCCTGGATCTCAGGACCCTGAACAAGAGAATAAGAACTTTCAAGTTCAGGATGCTTACACTGCGGCAGGTCCTCCAGTCTGTGAGACCTGGAGACTACGCATGTACAGTGGATTTGAAGGACGCCTATTTCCATGTGGGCGTGTGGAGGAGGCACAGGAAATTCCTCCGGTTTGCTTTCGAAGGGAAGGCTTACAAATTCAAAGCCTTACCCTTCGGTTTGAAGACTGCTCCTCGTACATTTACTAAATGTCTGGACGCAGCCCTGACCCCTCTTAGGAATCAAGGAGTCAGAATTATGAACTACCTGGATGACCTCCTGATTCTGGCCGGAAGCAGAATACAGGCCCAGTCACACTCCTGTAGGGTGATTTCTCACCTGGAGTCTCTCGGTTTTGTCATAAACCTACAAAAGAGTAACCTGATCCCATCACGGTCTACTGTATTGCTGAGGGTACAGGTCAACACCATCAGGTACAGAGCATGGCTCTCAAAGGAACGTGTTTCCTCGATTCACCATTGCCTGGCAAAGTTCAAACTGAATCAGCGGGTCCCCATGAAAACGTGCCAACGCCTCTTAGGCCTCTTGGTGGCAGCCATACCCTGTGTGCCACACGCATTGCTGAAAATGCGGGCCCTACAAGTATGGCTAAACCAACAAACACGACCTGCCCTGCTTGGTCGAGCAGGAAAGGTTAGAATCGATTCAGAGTGCCTGAGGGCCCTGGAACCTTGGAGAAACTTGTTTGTTTTCACGGAAGGGGTCCCGTTAGGTAGGGTGTCATCCCGTGTGGTCATCACTACGGACGCCTCGAAAACAGGATGGGGGCCAGTCTGCAGAAATCAGAACGCCCGAGGCCTTTGGAAAGAACAGAAAGCGAGATTACACATCAACTTCCTGGAATTGTTGGCCGTATTCCTGTCAGTAAAATACTTTTTTGGCAAAGGTCTGATTGCAGGACAGCACGTCCTAGTAAAATCAGATAACAGAACTATGGTGTCCTTCATCAACAGGGAGGGGGGGACAAGATCCCAAGCCCTCCTCAGCCTGACGCAGAGGATGCTCACGTGGTGTGCTCCAAGAATATTGTCGCTCAGGGCGACTCATGTTCCGGGTGAACTGAATTATGGAGCGGATGCCCTCTCGAGAGGGCCTCTTTTGGCGTCAGAATGGAGACTGAACCCACGAGTCGTGGAGCAGGTCTGGTCACGATTTGGGAGAGCCTCGGTGGACTTGTTCGCATGCAGAGCTAGCTCACAATGTGACCTCTACTTCTCTTTGAAGGAAACAGACGCACCGTTGGGAACGGATGCTTTGGCCCATGATTGGCCAGCAGGGGTGCTGTACTATGCTTTTCCACCTGTCCCTCTGATCCAGGTGACACTGGAACGTGTACGTAAGGGAGCCCTCTCCCTGATACTGATAGCCCCCAGGTGGCCGCAGAAACCGTGGTTCCCGGAACTGATCTCAATGTTGTCAGGGATACCATGGCAGTTGCCTTCTTACAGGGACCTGCTGACTCAGGCACGTGGGCAGCTTCTACACCCACGTCCGGAGCTGTGGCAGCTTTCAGCCTGGCCATTGAAGGGAACTGGCTGAGGGCCTAAGGCTTGACTGTTTTTTCCAAAAACAACAACAACAACATACACAGGGGAGACCCTTGGTGTTTATGTTTACTTGGGAGATGTTCTGTGGAAGTGTTCCCCTCTCCTCTAACGCCAAATTTACACTACATGCGTTCCGGCTCCGCTCCGCAGGTCGCAGCTGAGCGTTTCAAGTCCAGTTTACACTACCTCCGCTCCGTTCCGGTCTGCCTGGATGCGCCGCTCCGAGACGCAAGCGCGGGAATTGCGAGATTGCGCGATAAATCAAGTGATAAATAAGGAAGTCAGAACAAAACAATTCATTCGGTGGAAGAAGGAGAACAACAGTAGAGACTGGCGTAGTCATAAATGATAGTTTGACAGCATTTTTGTACAAATAAATCCGTATAGAGCTAGGATTAGTCCGCCCGTGGTGATTTTATTTTGTAAATACGGATGTTGTGCTCGTTCCTTTTCCTGTTGGTGCGACGTAATCTTTAAAAGTTGACTCCGGCACAGCTCCGGCGTCCGGCAGAAATAGGATCTGTTCTAATTTTGACGGACTGCCGTCCGCTCGCCGCCGCCGTGCGGAGCCAGTGTAAACACTCTCATTGATTATAATGGGTGCGTATTTGCTGCGGAGGTCGGACCGGAGCGGGGCGGAGCCGGAACGCATGTAGTGTAAATTTGGCGTAACAGGTCTCCAACATCAGGATGGGCCCCCTCTGACAGTCCTAGTAAGTTGTCTGTTCAGGGAGCAGATAAGGGACCCGTACGTGCCCCTTGTGTGTATGAACATTTTGCCCCTGTGGGACCTGGAAGGTCACCCTGTGTTTGAACTGGGTCCTTTACCTACACATTGCCATCTGGTTTGCCAGTGGCTTAAGGGGTCTCTTTGCTCTTTTCCTCCTGCTTCCCAAATTTCCAGGGAAGAAGGAGATGGTGGGCAATCACACTAGCGGAGCACGTTTGTGCTGCCTCTAGCTGGTGTTTCATCAATATGTCCAGTGGTAACATCAGGTTGATGTTTCTACATGTGGCGTTTTCTTCTCAGACTGTGCCCTCTACATACCTTGTAGAGAGCGGCTGGGAAATGCCTGTCGTATTAAGGCAGACGTTCTCACAAGCATGCATTTTACTGAGCATTTCAAGGGCGTGAATGAATTACGTTCCCATAGCAATATGTTGCACCGAGTGACTGACTGATAAGGGAACTGAAAGTTATGCACCATAACTCATGTTCCCTGAAGGAAGGGAACGAGGTGCAACATAGTTGGCCCTTTCAATGCTGAAAGCTCGGTGAAGTGCACTTGGAGAAAGTAGGATGGGCGTCCGCGTCTTAAATACCCAGAGGGTGGGGACTCTGGCGTGACGCTGACGCCCCGGCCATAAAGGCGTGAATGTATTCCTTCAGGTAATCGCGCGGGGGCGCAATTTCCCATAGCAATATGTTGCACCTCGTTCCCTTCCTTCAGGGAACATGAGTTTTGGTGCATAACTTTCAGTTTTCATTCATGTTGAAGGAAACAAAAGCTCCTGACTACTCATTGTTTAACGATGATTTCAAAAGTCACATCACTTCATACTGTAATGTGCATCTTCACCTGGCAGAATTAATGTGACAATTTTTTTAATTTCTTTATAAAAACACAACCAAAGGACCAAAAACAGAATGGACGGGGGAAAAAAGAGTAAAACATCGAAACTAAACACAGACGAGTGAAACTTTGTTCTCTGTCAAAATAACGAGAGTTGAACAACTTAGTAGTTTAGAAACAAGCAGCCAAATCTGTCTTTTTAAAGCTAAAT
>JBBPBX010082067.1:0-11487 GCA_038048925.1 Garcialebias charrua | reverse complement strand
AAGGCTTATCAGAATCTTCACCAGCTAATCAGAACTGTGCCGGCTGACCAACATCTTATCAGGACTATGGCCTCTCTGGAAGAGCTTCATGGTCAAATCTCACTGTCTAGCCATCAAATGCATATTCAACATGTTTATAAATGTGCTTGCTGGCCAAGTTTTTGATGTCTCAAATCATGTCCTGATAGGACATGATGTGAAGAGATCATTTTTTTTATAATGCCACTATCCTATCCTCATGGATTTTTCCCCTTTTCTATTAAAAAAATATTCTGAAAAAGGATCTCATGCTGGATCCCCACCATACGCATCTCGCGCAGCCGAAACAGCCACTTTACATTGAAAGTCTATGGGGACGCGCATCTTGGAGCAACGGGTCGTGTCGTGGCGCATCTACAGCATACAAGCAGCGCGAAAGTGAGCAGCAGCTGTTTCCTACTCCCGCGTCGCATCCGAGCAGCGACTGTGGAAGCACGGAATGCCGTGCTTCCACAGCTCGCTTCAGCTCGCTGCTCAGCAGCAAACAATCAGGACCAATCAGGAGAGACTCTGCCATGTGATCACGCAACGACGACGGGACGAAAGTAGGTGGGCACCGCGCGAAACGTTGAACAGACAAAAAAAATCCCGCGGTAAACATGGAGGAGAAACTTACAGCAGGTCGTCAAACTGGGCGCGGGTGACACGGAAGTACCGCTGAAAGCGCTCCTCGTCTGCGCGCAGCTCCTGGATCAGATGGTGAAATTCACCGAATTCATGACGCCTCTCTAATGTGGGGTGAATCCAGAATCGTCGTTGTGCACGGCGTCTGCGTGTTGCTGCTTTGTAGATTAAGTACAACAAGGCAATTCTTCGTATTGCGTCCGCCATTTTTCTGAGACCGGAAATAAACAAACACCACCGGAAGAGGACCAACACGCTCCTCCTCCCACTGCAGACGCGTTAGATGAGGACAGTCATCTGTTGACAAGCAGCCAGTACAGTGCGTTTGGAGATTTTTGGAGGCGCGATATGCTTTAGGTGAGGATGAGGCAGGATCAGGGGCCGTGCTCCAGTAGCAGCAGCAACGTGCACTCCGCCCATCTTTCGGACAACTGTACAAACATCATTTCACTGTATCTCGGTACAACGATAATAAAGCTTATTCTGATGCTGATTCTGAGATGTGGTGCCGAGTTGACCACGATTTGTCAACTTTGAACTTGAGAACATTGTTCACAGTTTAACTCCTACCTCCCTGAATATCTTGAAACAAAACATTGTTTACTTACATTCACTGTTCACTTTTAGTCTAGACAAACACTTATCTCCAAAACTACAAACATTCACTATTTAAGTCCCTCAGTGACGAAGAACATTGGGGTGTGACTTGTCAGTTCTGTCTTAAGCTTTCAGAAGTTGTCAGAGGTTTTAGTTGTTGCAGTTTCTCAGTCTCAACCACAACTGCATTGACGCCCCTCCTTCCTGTGACTGCCTGAAGTGGTTCTAAAAGTGGAGAGCTGAGGTGACTCAAAGCCAGCTGAGCCCTGTTCCCTGTGCTGACTGACAGCCAGACACACACTCAGTCTAATGGTGCATAGCTTTATTCTGTCACTCTGTTGCATCTCGTCTTTTGTCCGTTCCATTTATTTTCCCCTTCAGTCGAACTCTTTCTGTAAGAATCTCTGAAATGATCTCATTTCTTAGGTTGTGGGCTATGGTGCTGATATAAACAATTGATGTATTGTAATTGCTTGTTGGTGTGTGCAGATCCACAGCCTATTTGTTGACACTTATTTGGATCATATATAGCAATTTGGCCCTTGTGACAACTTGAAATTGCGTTTGGAAATTATTGAATACAGCATGGTCAAAATGTGCTTTATATGTAAAGCTGATATTTATTTCCTTTTGCTGATATAGTTTTGTGAGTGATTTGAATGTGATGTATGTGTAGTTGTGGAGTATAACTTCCATTTGATATATTAAAGCACCAGTTGTTAAAAAATATCAAGAAGCTTTAGATCCATAAAGTACAGACTTTTACCACCATTCATCCAACCATCCATCCCATTATCCATCTAGCCCATCCATCCATCCCATCATCAATCTAACCCATCCATCCATCCCTCCATCTATCATTTGATCCATCCATCCCATCAATCTAACCCATCCACCCATCCCTCCATCTATCCTTTGATCCATCCATCCCATCATCCATCCATCCATCCATCATCCACCCATACATAAATACATCCCATCCATCATCCATCCATCCATCCATCTATCCATCATCCATCCATCCATCCCATCCATCCATACATACAAACATACATACATCCAGCCAGTCATCCATTCGTCCAGCCATCCATCCCATCATACATCCCATCCATCCATCCATCCATCATCCATCTATCCTATCCAACCATCCCATCATCCATCTAGCCCATCCATCTATCCCTCCATCTATCCTTTGATCCATCCATCCCATCATCCATCCATCCATCATCCACCCATACATAAATACATCCCATCCATCATCCATACATCCATCCATACATACAAACATATATACATCCAGCCAGTCATCCATTCGTCCAGCCATCCATTCCATCATCCATCCCATCCATCCATCCATCATCCATCTAGCCTATCCAACCATCCCATCATCCATCTATCCTTTGATCCATCCATCCCATCATCCATCCATCCATCCATCTTCCACCCATACAAAAATACATCCCATCCATCATCCATCCATCCATCCATCATACATACATCCCATCCATCCATACATACAAACATACATACATCCAGCCTGTCATCCATTCGTCCAGCCATCCATCCCATCATCCATCCCATCCATCCATCATCCATCTAGCCTATCCATTCATCCCTCCATCTATCCTTTGATCCATCCATCCATCCCATCATCCATCCATACCATCCATCCATACCATCCATCCATCCCATCATCCATCCATACATCCATCCATACCATCCCATCCATCCATACACCCCATCCATCCATACATCCATCCCATCCATCCATCCATCCATCTATCCAATCCATACATCAATCCTGCCATCCTATCATCCATCTATATATCCATACATCCATCCATCCATCCATACATACATACATACATACATACATACATACATACATACATACATACATACATACATACATACATACATACATACATACATACATACATACATACATACATACATACATACATACATACATACAGCCTGTCATCCATTCGTCCAGCCATCCATCCCATCATCCATCCCATCCATCCATCATCCATCTAGCCTATCATTCATCCCTCCATCTATCCTTTGATCCATCCATCCCATCATCCATCCATACCATCCATCCATACCATCCATCCATCCCATCATCCATCCATCCATCCATCCACCCATCCATCCATCCATCCATACATACATACATACATCCATACATACATACATACATACATACATACATACATACATACATACATACATACATACATACATACATACATACATACATACATACATACATACATACATACATACATACCTACCTACCTACCTACCTACCTACCTAACTACCTACCTACCAACCATCGGTCTATCCATCCATCCATCCATCCATCCATCCATCAATATGTACATTTTCACTTCATTTCCACTATTCCATCTGGGTGCTAAACTTAATTATTTGTATTTGAATATAAGTTTGAGACATAGCAGGGATAAATGCATGGAGTTTCATTTATAAGAATGTGCAAAACATGAAGAATATAATATTATGAATTAGTTGCAGGTAAAATGATGCAGAGAATTAAAATATATAACATATAAAAAATGTTTCATTGCAGCATTTTATTCAAAACACTGATTATGACACATGTTTAGCCATTACCCCAGCCTGGATTTTTGCCTCTTGTCCCATACTTTGGGGTTTGTGACTGAGCTCATGGCTGATAAACACTGATTACTATTAAAGAACATCACTTCAAAGATGATTTGACTTAACTTTAAACAGTGGTGTAGCAAATTTTTATGTTTATTAGAATATTTTTCTTATAGAAATAATAACAAAATTGTTTTTTCAACCTTATCAAAGTAATTTACTTGAGTCTTTTTTCTTATCTACTTGTTTTGGCACTCTCAAGCATCACATGATGTTGGTGACATGTCATCTGAAAACCAAAGTCCTAAAGTGTTGTTTCTTGCCTTTAGGGTACTCACAGTTTCAGGTCAGGAAGTGTTTCTGATAAATGTCACTGTGACCTCACAATGAATCACAAACATTTGGTCCACAGAAAAAGCATGCTCTGAGACTTTTTTAACATACTTTGTGATATTCATTTTATTTGTTGGTGCAGTGATCATGGTGGGTTTTCCACTATAACTACAGTTTACACACCTGCAGTGGCATACAATTGTCACATTGTATTTATTCCATGAACTAAAAATAACCAGTTTTACACAGAATAGGGGTCTGTCAGTACAAATAAAAAAAACTTCAGTCATCATAAATTATTAAGACTGTTTCAAAGATGTATGTCTCTGTTACTCATTACAAACTTAAGGGCCCAGCAGAGCTGCGCGTACAAGCAGTACGCCTCTGTATGACGTACGTACGCAGAGGCAAAAGCGTAGCCCCGCAGGGCACGAACGCGCAAAGCTCAAATTTTACGACCGCGTACGCGATGCGCGTTGTCTCACCATAAATTGCCCGGTGCCGGACTGTTTTGTATGTTACACAAATGAATTAAATTCCCCTTCTTCATCGCTGATCAGGACTTTTGTTTTGTTTTTTTGCCAAAAGTCAAGTAATCGCTTCATCCTCCGTTCACTCCATGACTGAAATGAATGAATTCATGTCCTACCTGGCTGTGCGAGGTTTTAAATATTTCCTGGTGGGCTGTGGGCTGCAGGACAAAGGCTCCCTGTTTTTATTTTTATTTCTTAGAACTTTTTATTAACATATAAAGTAGAAACACCGCAGCGGAACACCGCAGCGGGCTGCAGCAGGCCAGCTCATGCAAACTCACCCGAGCTGTCAATCATTTCAGTAGGCGTGTCAGCAAGTGACCAATCAGCGACCTCAGTTTGTCCTGCTCTGCGCGCAGCTGCTCAAATTACAACAAGGATTTTGAGCGAAAACGCGAGCATTTAACGCGAGAACGAAAGCAGAGCTGTGCTAGCGAACGCGTGCGCACAGAATGCGCGCGTAGAGTGGCGTACAGGCAGGACGCTCAGCTTTGCCGGAGCTTTTAGCCAACTCTGTATAAGCGCATCACTCTATAACTGGATACTGGACGTCCTGACTGACAAACGTCATTCTGTTAAGTTAGACAAGCTCTCTTCCTCCTCCATTATCCTGAACACTGGTGTACCACAAGGATGTGTGCTGAGTCTTTTTTTTTTTGTACTTCCTGTTCACCCATGACTGTGTTCCTATTTATGACTCTAATTCCATAATCAAGTTTGCAGATGACACCACAGTGATAGTTTTGATAAGAGGCGATGAAGAGCCGGTCTACAGGGATGAAGTGCAGCATCTCACTACATGGTTTGAGGACAACAATCTAGTGCTTAATACCAATAAATTCAAGGAGATCATCATGGACTTTAGGAGGGCGAGGAGTCAGGCCCACTCCCCCATCAATGTGATAGAAGCTGAGTTAGAACGGGTGTCTGGCTTCAAGTTCTTGGGTACTCACATCTCTGACCATTTCTTGGTCACTCAGTTCAGGTTAAAAATGTAAGGATTGGCTCCCTTCGTCCCCCTCTGTTAATCAGTTAGTTCATTAGTTTCCCGTCCAGTACTTAGTCAGTTAGTTAAGGTTAGTTAATAGTTTCCAGTTTAGTCTCATGTTTATTCACTCTTAGTTGTCATCCTGTAGTCAGTTCCTAGTCTGTTAGTTTTATTAGTTTCCCTTCCAGTTTAGTCTCATGTTTATTCACTCGTAGTTTTACCTCCAGTTCTGTCCCTGGTTACTTTCATGTTTTAGGTCAGCTCCCCGTTCCTGCTCTGTGTCTTCGTTAATTGTCCTCAGGTGTTTGATATCGTCTCGTCTTGTCTGTGTGTATATAAGCCCTGTTCTGTGTCTCAGTTATTGTCGCGTCGTCGTTAGGTACAGCCTGGTCTTGTCTTGGTCCCGTCCTGATGGTTCTGTTAACATGTAAGTTTTGCTGCCTTGCCAGCTCTTTGATTTATGTTTATTAAAGTGTTATTTTTGTACCTCTGAGTCTGAGTCCCTGCCTGCACAACTGGATTCGTCCTGTCCTGTGTAAATCCTGACAGTTACGACGCGACCATATTTAGAATCCAGCGGGCAGGGTTCTCCTTAGAATTAAAAACACCTACCTCTCATGTCCAAGTGGATGGAGGGGACCGTGTTTCGTTGCGGTGGTTTCCGGACCGTTCCCACGCCGGCCCAAGAGGACTTCATCCGGGGGGTGGAGAATATGGCTTCTCCCCTCCGGGTTCTCGAGGAGGAGGGACGGGTTCAGCTTCGTGAGAACCGCTCGACGTCTTTTCCTTGTGTGTCTCACGTTCCAGCTCCGCTCGCCATTTCCGGATGGACGTCCGGAGAGGACGAGGACGATTTGTGTATTCCTCTTTTTCCCCAGTCTCCACGCCGCCGTAAAGGCGGTAAAAAGAAGAACCGGAAGCGTTCACCTGCACCTCCATCTTGGTCAGCTGATCAAACCCGGTCCAGCGAGTCCGAGTATTTTGGGCACGACTCCAGCGCTCCAGGGGTAGCGAGTTCCATGGCCTCATCTCCCAGGTTTCCGGTGAGGGTGGAGACAAACGCTCCACGGTCGCTCACAGCTGTCCAGGCTCGGTTCGGTGAACCCGGTCACAGCGCTCCACGGGGGCGGGTCTTCACACCACTCACTCAGCTCCCCGTTCATCTAGTGACCAGATGAAGGGGGGTCAGCCCACAGGTCAGTCACCTGAACAATGTCACATTGAACCAGTAGAGGTCGTCCCAGGAAGTTTTTCTGGGGTGATAAACATTTCTGACTTACAGCACATAAACGGTACTTTGCAAAGGTTATTTTTCTCAGCTGAAGTTAACCCGGCCAGTTCAGATTTATTACTCTCCCTTGCTGAAAGACTGTTGACGTCTACACCTGGTCTCTTATCCATTCCTGAGTATTGTCAGCTTCTGAAGAAAATAAGATCAGTTAAAGAACCCACACTCAGATCAGTCCCTGTTTCCCAGCCTGCAGCCACAACAGTGTTTCCAGGTACAACAGTTACCTACCAGCATCCTGCAGCCATCACTGCCACAGCCAGTCAGTCATCAACAGAGGGCGCTGACCTGCCTTCATCGGCTGTTGCAGTTAAGGCTTCTCGCCACCGCAGAAAAAGGGGTAGATGTGGGTCTCAAGCCCCCTCTCTGCCCGACTCATCGCCTGTTGCAGACTCGTTGGCTGTCGACGCTTTGGCTCCTGGTTCCAGCTCTTTGGCCCCCGGTTCCAGCTCTTTGGCCCCCGGTTCCAGCTCTTTGGCCCCCGGTTCCAGCTCTTTGGCTCCTGGTTCCAGCTCTTTGGCTCCTGGTTCCAGCTCTTTGGCTCCTGGTTCCAGCTCTTTGGCTCCTGGTTCCAGCTCTTCGGCTCCTGGTCTTGGCTTTTCAGATCCTGTCTCTACTGCCGAAGGAGATCCTGCCGCAGCAGTTCCAACACCTGCAGCTTCAGACCCTGCTGCGGCTTCAGAACCTCCAGAACCTGCTGCAGCTCCAGAACCTGCTGCAGCTCCAGAACCTGCTGCAGCTCCAGAACCTGCTGCAGCTCCAGCGTCCCTAGAGGGGTCCCTGAGGGAATCCTCTCACGTTTCCTGTTCTGGGTGGGCCCTGGAGGGTGCCACCCATATCTACTGCTGTCTCGAGGGGTCCCAGGAGGGAGCCCCTCATGTTTCCAGTCTCGGGAGGGTCCAGGAGGACACCTCCCACAGTTCCAGTCTCGGGAGGGTCCAGGAGGACCCGTCCCACGGTTCCAGTCTCGGGAGGGTCCAGGAGGACTCGTCCCACGGTTCCAGTCTCGGGAGGGTCCAGGAGGACTCCTCCCACGGTTCCAGTCTCGGGAGGGTCCAGGAGGACTCGTCCCACGGTTCCAGTCTCGGGAGGGTCCAGGAGGACTCGTCCCACGGTTCCAGTCTCGGGAGGGTCCAGGAGGACTCGTCCCACGGTTCCAGTCTCGGGAGGGTCCAGGAGGACGCCTCCCACGCTCCCTGCTGGCCAGTGGCCCCGCCGTCTCCGGCTCCAGGGGGCGCTGCCCCGCCGTCTCCGGCTCCAGGGGGCGCTGCCCCGCCGTCTCCGGCTCCAGGGGGCGCTGCCCCGCCGTCTCCGGCTCCAGGGGGCGCTGCCCCGCCGTCTCCGGCTCCAGAGGGCGCTGCCCTGTCTCTGGCTCCAGAGGGCGCTGCCCTGTCTCCGACTCCAGGGGACGCTGCTGCCCTGCTTCCAGCCTCAGAGGGTTCGGACGCCTCCACATCCTCAGAGGGTCCGGACGCCTCTCACGTGTCAAGTTCCGAGGGGGTCCAGGAGGATACCCCTCCTGTATCCTGTTCCGAGGGGGTCCTGGAGGACGCCCCTCCTGTATCCTGTTCCGAGGGGGTCCTGGAGGACGCCCCTCCTGTATCCTGTTCCGAGGGGGTCCTGGAGGACGCCCCTCCTGTATCCTGTTCCGAGGGGGTCCTGGAGGACGCCCCTCCTGTATCCTGTTCCGAGGGGGTCCTGGAGGACGCCCCTCCTGTATCCTGTTCCGAGGGGGTCCTGGAGGACGCCCCTCCTGTATCCTGTTCCGAGGGGGTCCTGGAGGACGCCCCTCCTGTATCCTGTTCCGAGGGGGTCCTGGAGGACGCCCCTCCTGTATCTTGTTCCGAGGGGGTCTTGGAGGATGCCCCTCCCGTATCCTGTTCCGAGGGGGTCCTGGAGGACGCCCCTCACATCTTCTGCTGCCCAGAGGTCTTACAGCCGTCTACGGGGGGTCCCGACGCAACGGACGCCTCCACGTCTACGGAGGGTCCCGGCGCAACGGACGCCTCCACGTCTACGGAGGGTCCCGGCGCAACAGACGCCTCCACGTCTACGGAGGGTCCAGGCACAACAGGCACTCCTCCGTCTTCGGAGGGTCCCAAGGGGTCCCAGGAGGGACCCCCTCCAGTGTCCTGTGCCGAGAGGGTCCTGGTGGACTCCTTCCAAGAGGGTCTCTTGCCGTCTCCAGAGGGTCTCTTGCCGTCTCCAAGGGGTCCCAACGTCACAGACTCCTCGTTGCTCGACGCCATCGTCTCAAGGCTCAAGGTCTTGATGCTTGAAGGTTCACACGACGTCTTAACGCCCTTCAACTTCTCGTTTCTCGACTCTACGCCGGACGTCTCGCCTCTCGACTCGACGCCGGACGTCTCGTCTGTCGTCTCGTGGCTTGGCGCCACTGCACCGCATGAGGGTGCTCCTGTTTTTGGTGGATCCTGGGGGGTCCTGCCTTCGTCCTCGACTTTCCTGAGGCCTCGTCACCAACGGCGGCTCCTGGTGGTGGGCTGCCTTCCTGCTGCCCGGCTGCCTGGCCGACCGCCTGGCCATCTCCGTCCTGAGGGGCGACATCCCGGCCGACCGCCCGACCGACCCCTGCCTGGTGGGCGACGTCCCGGTCGACCGCCCGACCTGCTCCTACCTGGTGGGCGACGTCCCGGCCGACCGCCTGACCGTCTCCGTCCTGAGGGGCGGCATCCCGGCCGACCGCCTGACCGGCTCCTGCCTGAGGGGCGACGCCCTGGCCGACCGCCTGACCTACCTGGTGGACGGGCCGTTGTCCACCTGGACGTTTTTGTGTTCTGTGTCTTAGGGTTATGTCCCCTGTCTTTGTGTTTTTTCGTGCCCGTCGTCCCTGCGGTACCTCCCTCTGCCCGCCTTGTTTTTTGGGGGTGTTCTTTGGTGACGCCAGGGGGCGTCTTTGAGGGGGGGGTACTGTAAGGATTGGCTCCCTTCGTTCCCCTCTGTTAGTCAGTTAGTTCATTAGTTTCCCGTCCAGTACTTAGTCAGTTAGTTAAGTCGGTTAGTTAATAGTTTCCAGTTTAGTCTCATGTTTATTCACTCTTAGTTGTCATCCTGTAGTCAGTTCCTAGTCTGTTAGTTTTATTAGTTTCCCTTCCAGTTTAGTCTCATGTTTATTCACTCGTAGTTTTACCTCCAGTTCTGTCCCTGGTTACTTTCATGTTTTAGGTCAGCTCCCCGTTCCTGCTCTGTGTCTTCGTTAATTGTCCTCAGGTGTTTGATATCGTCTCGTCTTGTCTGTGTGTATATAAGCCCTGTTCTGTGTCTCAGTTATTGTCGCGTCGTCGTTAGGTACAGCCTGGTCTTGTCTTGGTCCCGTCCTGATGGTTCTGTTAACATGTAAGTTTTGCTGCCTTGCCAGCTCTTTGATTTATGTTTATTAAAGTGTTATTTTTGTACCTCTGAGTCTGAGTCCCTGCCTGCACAACTGGATTCGTCCTGTCCTGTGTAAATCCTGACAAAAAAGGCACAACAGCGTCTTTATTTCCTATGGAGCCTTAAAAAAGCTCACCTGTGCGCAAGGATATTGCTGGACTTTTATCACTGTTATATCGAGAGCATTCTCACAAACTGCATCTTAATGTGGCACGGCAGCTGCTCTAAATCTGATCGTAAGGCGCTCCAGCGGTTGGTGAAAACTGCCCAACACATCACTGCCACTCAGTTATCAACAACTGAGTGCATTTACCGCAAACATTGCCTTAGTAGGACAAAGAACATCATCAAGGACGTTTCTCACCTAACTACTTTCCATCACCTACCAACGGGTAGACGTTACAGGATTCTCCGCTCCCACACCAGCACATTCAGAAAGAGTTTTTTTTCCCGGCTATAACATCATTGAACTCAGCCGTCACTTTAAGAACATCACTTTAAATGTGCATGGTACTTTGTTCTTAATGTTGAAATATTCATCATATCTGTATATTTGTACAGTCTAATACTGCATTATTCATACTTGCATTGTATACATATTATATTTTTGTTGCTGTCATAATACATCTGCATATTTCACTTTCATCCACTCTGTACATACTGGGCATTTTTACTATATGCATATTCTCATCCAACATTTATACTGTAAATAATAACTCTGCTGACCTCTGTTGTTTATAATGTTCTCATTTTAAAGCATTATTCTCCATACTCATTCCATGAATTTTATCTGTAAATAACTAGTAGTAATACTGTATTTTGCACTTCTGGTTAGATGCTAACTGTATTTCAGTGGCTCTGTACATGTACTCTGCACAATAAACTTGAATCTAATCCATTCTAATTTAATCTAATCTAATTTTGTATCTTGAATTTAATTATTTTACTTGTGCATAAAAGTAATTACACTGATGGAGACAAATATTTTGAAGCCACATTCTTCCATCAAGACTTTCAAACTGGGATAAATTAATGTTTTCTGGTAAAGAAGAGCTTGTTGTTT
>JBBPBX010082066.1:0-15817 GCA_038048925.1 Garcialebias charrua | reverse complement strand
AAAATTATAACAAAGATGTGTCTTAGCTTAACCTTTCCTTAATAAATGCACGTAATGGTCAAATCAGCTGGATTTAAAAAGTAGTTTCGCTACGTGCACGCGCAGCGAGCGGATACGTTTCATTTCTTTAAAAATTAACAATATAAACAACTAAAGAAATATATTTGTTGGCTGACATAATAAAAGTGTTTTTGAGCTTAACCTTTCCTTAATAAATGCACGTAATTGTCAAATCAGCTGGATTTAAATTGTTTCGCTTTGAAGTCTTCCAAACGGTCGCGCGCGCTGCGAAAATAAATTCTAAATAAATCGAATTTTAGCTCAAACATCTCCTAAAGCTAATCAGTTGTAAATGTCCATCCAGTGATTACTTTCTGTAAGTTTCATCAAAATCTGTCCTGTGGTTCATGAGCTATTTTGCTAACAAGGTAACACTAGTTCAGACCTCCAGTAAGCAGGAGGCCGTGCTGCGGCAGAGTGAGTCCGACCAGAGGAGGCTTTTGTTGGACACATGAGCTGGGAACGGTCGGTGGACCCTAGCGGCCGAAAGTGGTACTGCTCCATTTTTTCGTCAGAATGAATGGAAACGGTCATATCTCGGCCAAAAATTGGTCTAAAAATATGGGGGAAAATCCATACATATTTTCGCCCTTTAAGTTGCAGGACATGAAAATTAGTTTATTTTAAAACAACGACTTATAGGCTGGAAAATACGGTAACTGCAACTTTTATTGAGAGTCTATGGGCAAAGATTCTTGCTCCCCCAGGGTGGAAATATGTCATCAGTCAGAGACGTTTTTGAAAGAAACAACTTCACTTCATAGTCTGTCTAACTCTGTCTGAAATTAACCTTAGCTGTGGGTTCATACATGCACAAAGCAACACACAAGTGCACAAATGCCCCTGAAGATGACTCTTGCAGAGCTTCACGAGTGATAACAGTTTCCATGACGATGCGGCACTCCAAGTGCATCAATGCCAGCCTGGATAAACAGTGATCCTTTACCAAAACAAGGGGGTCATTACAGCAGCTTGTCAAATCAATGCTGAGAGTGTCCCGGCTGATTAAGGCGTCCCCTCTCAGTCCTGACACAGTGTCAATACTGGCTGGCCTGTAGCTGCACACTCCCATGATTGGACTGAAATGCCTATCAGTCAGGCAGCTGAGCTGGACTAATGATTCCCTGTGCTGCCTATTAGACGGACATGACAATTTAATCCTGTGGGCCAGGCAAGGAAAAGTGACCTTGGTGCTTTATATTGAGGCTGAGGTAAATTGACAAGAGCAGATAAATCTTTACCTTGGGCTATTAACTGAATTAAAACAACAAAGGCAGACGGTTCTTGCTTTGTTGTTCCCTTTGCTTCTGCCTTTCTCAACCCTGACATCAAAATCTTTTAAATTTGTGAACGGAAAGAAAGAACAGTGCTATGCTGGGATCAATGCAAAGCTTAGACATAAAGAGTTTAATAAAAAAGCATTGGTGGACTCTTCAAGCTGAAATTTTCAGATATCTGCTCGAAGCTCCATTATTTTTAGATGTTCAAAGTCATTTCCAGCATGACCACAGGCCATGGTGTATTGCCTTGGACATTTATCTTAAGGCTATGATAACATTGTCTACATAGCTGGAAAAAGCCATGTGTTTACACAGATGTTCCAAGCTTTCAGCACATATCTTCCTGTACGGAGCTGCATCCTCAGCGTCTGCGCCAAGAGCCATATACATTTTGCATTAGCTTCCCCTTTGATACAGAAAGGAAGGAGGGCAGGGAGGCTCAGACGCAGAATCAAAAACAAACTAAAGATTCTCAGCGCTGCGTCGGATTTAAATTGAGCAAAACTTAACATTTCCGGCGCTGTGACTTAATTTGTTCCCCGTTCATTCATTTATTTTTTGTGTGACCTGCACACATGCAGAGACAGAAAGCCTAAATGCCTCTCAGCATTAGAGAAACAGGAATCAAATATAATTTTTTATTTATTTATTTCTCCTGTAAGAATAAATCACCAGGATTTGCCTGCGAGGCACCGCTGCCAAACTGACCTTTCATTTGAACTGAAACAAAAGAAGCAACTTTTTAGATTTATGTATGCATGAATAAAAACTATGAAAGACTTATTTCATTCATTCATTCAACCTTTATTTATACATTATACTTTATTTATACTTTATTATTATTTATATATATTATATTATTTATTTTATATATATTATATTATTTATTTATACATTATACTTTATTTATATATTTATGTTCTGTAAAGGGAAACGCCACTCATCAGAAAATAAAACTTCAGCTAAACTAACTCTGTACATGTTGATTAGTATATTTAACATTAGCATCAGTTCTTTCCACAGCCGTGAAAATGATGAACAGTTTGTCAACAGTTTGTCGGGTATTGTCGACATGATTCATGTCTCTGTCAGTCGCTCTCTGCAGGTTATTAGAAATGCCAGCATGCTTGTTGATTTACTTAGTAAATTCTGCTCCCAAGGTTTCAGGTTGAGATGATTAGAGTTGGAGGAAGTTACAGGATCCATGCATTATGCAGAAGAAGTTGACACAACCTTCAGCCATCACAGGCTTTTCTATATGTATTACAGTCAGCTTGGCCCTTTCAAGGTCAGAAGGAGCATTCGATACATAAAACCACATCTGCTATGAAATCACATTCCTTATGAGCACAACAAGAGCAACGAGGAGCAGAATCATTTTGATAAAAAAAATTACACTATATTTGGCATTTAGGGTGCAAGATGCTTTAGCAGAGAACCGCAAATTCTTAACTCAAAAGCAAACTAGAGAAATTGCATTCCCTGCAAAAATGCAATATGAATGCTTAATGCAGAAGAACTTGCTGAGAAACAGCTGAAATTAGCTAAAAAAAACATGCTGAAATGTAGGTGAAGTGGAAGAACAAGCCTAAATTAGCACAAGAAAGCAGAAAGAACACATATTTACTGAAATATGTATAAATGAGCAGAAATTAGAAAGAAAAAAACTAAAAGTAGCTGAATGGCAGAAAGAAGCTTAAACTACCAGAAGGAAGCAGAAAGAGTTGAAATGAGCTAAAAGTGTGGAACTAGCTGAAAAAGCTAAAGTTAGAAAAAAAACTGCACAATTGTAGCAGAAAAAGCTGAAAATAGCATATTTAAGCTCAAACAAGCGGAAATTTTCAGAAAGAAGTTAGTTAAGCTGAAAACAGCAGAAATTGCCACAACAACTTGAATTTACCTGAAAACAGCCTAAATTAGGTTAAAAAATGTCCAAAAGGTAGCTGAACAAAAGGTAGGACAAGCTTAAATTAGCAGAAGAAAGGAGACAGAACACGTGTTTGCCAAATTAAGCTGAAAGAAGCAGAAATTGACCACAAACATGTGGAAATTAATTATCCAAAAACAGCTAAATTAAGGAGAGAGAAAAAACAGCTGAAAAGTGGCTTGAAAAAAACAAAAAAGCAGAAGGAAGTGAGAGAGCACATTTTTGCTGAATTGGGCTGAAAAAAGTTTGTTTGTGCAAAAAATGTGGAATTAGCTGAAAGAGATCAAATTAGCATAAACAGCTAAATAGTAGCTGAAATAGTAGAAGAAGCAGAAATGCAAAAATAAACTGAAAGGAGCATAACAAGCTGAAATTAGCAAAAAAAAAGTTTGAAGAAGCACAAAAATGTAATTAGCATAAAGGATCTGAAAGGAGTACAAACAGCTGAAAGTAGCAGAAAAAGTTTTAATTTGCACAAGGAAGCTGAAAGAAGCGGAATGGACACAAAATAGGAGCAATAAAAGGTTGTAAACAGGTCTAAAGAGTTGAAGTCTCAATTTTTTTTCCAGAAAATAAGTGGCAGAGATGGCTAAATATTTCAAAAAGCAAAAGTTAAAATTCAAATCACGATTGTCCTGAAAGAGCTGAATGTTTTGATTTAAGATTTGCTGAAAAAAAAATTGTGAAACGAGAAAGATGCCGAAAAACGTAAAGAAAAATGGATCACAATAGTGTGAATGCTTCATAAACATTTACACAATATGAAAAATTGCATTTCTGCAAAAACTGTTGCGTGAATGTTGGCGGCTGAATGACTTCACTGAAATTTAATTAAGCAAAATCCTTGCTGAAGTAGCAAAATGTCAGTTAAAAGCTTAAAGTATCAAAACGTTACAAGTTAAATGACAAACACTGATTAAAAACTAAATGTAGCGCAAGGCTTTCCAATGTGACAGTGAAATGTACTGTAGAAAAGAAAAGAAAATACAGAACATTCAAAACAACAGAAAATAGTGTGAATGCCGAGTCAGCATCTAAATCAGTGAAAATATCTGTGACTTCTCTGATTCTTCTGCCTCACATCAGTGCTTCACCAGATGTCGGCCATATGTTGGAATGAAGAATCCACTGCCATGTTCTGCATCAGACAGGAAATAAAACCACTTCTACAGTGAGACGTCCACTTTTAATAAGATTTGATTTGGAAATATTCATGACACTAATTGCAACATTATCAACTGGCTGTCGGCTCTTTTGGGCTTGCAGTCCATTTTTCTTTTTAAGGAGAGTCAGCTCAGCCTAAAGTCGACTGACAAGCTAATTATACCATCTTCCCTCTCAGTGATAAATGCCACTAACACAAGTCTGGCCTAGAAATACGACTCCATGGCTGCCTTTAAGAATTTCCACAAACCAGCCTGTCTGACAGGGATGCTCTCCCTAATTTTGTCCTTGAGTAAGAAATGTATATACCGTAATAATTGAATAATTTATCCCCTTGCTTTGAAAGGTGGGGAATAATGTACAAAAATGGCCTTTGTATATGGCTTGGGTCTTATCCAAAATACTAAACTAATTAACCTTAGCAAACACAAAAATGGCTCAAACTCTAGCCATTCCTTATCTTTACCCACTTCTTACTTTATTGGTCACGGGGGTCACTGTGCGAGAGGCGGGGGACATATCCAGTCCATCACAGGGACACTTAAAGACAAATGAGACAAACAACCATTTACTCTCTCTCTCACACCTAGGGTCAGTTTAGCATTATCAATCAGCCAACATGCATGTTTTGGTCTGTGGGAGAAAACCAGAGCATATACCGTATTTTTCGTTGTATAGGTCGCACCGTTGTATAGGTTGCACTGTCCAATTATTGCCAAAAAATTGGAAAAATCCATAAATAGATAGCACCGGTGCAGGTCGCACCTACGTCACCGCCGACGTAACGCGCCATCCACCGCTGACGTGCCGCGTCACCGCTGAGTCAACCCGGCAATATGGACCGAGTGTTTAGCTCTGCTGCTAATGTCTGCCACAGTAGAGTCCGTCTCTGCAAACACGAATAAAAAAATAGAATCTCATCTCAAATTTTTCCTCCTGGCCATAGTTAAGTACATTAAAGCTCATATAATTATACTCTGTAAGCAGAAAAAATATACACTGATTGGTTTCGAAGCTATTTATAACATAAACAGAAATAAAACTAGAAGCTAACACGAGACGAGTCCGTCTCTGAAAACACGAATAAAAATTGAATCTCATCTCAAATTTTTCCTCCAGGACATAGTTAAGTACATTAAAGCTCATATAATTACAGTCTGTAAGCAGAAAAAATATACACCGATTGGTTTCGAAGCTATTTATAACATAAACAGAAATAAAACCAGAAGCTAACTTAAGCTAATGCTACTAAAAGATCGTTTTTTTAATTTTTTATCTCAAACATCTAATAAAGCTACTCACTTGTAAACATCCACACTGTGATTACATTCTGTAAGTTTCAGAAAAATCCACTGAGTGGTTCTTGACTTATCTTGCAAACAAACAGCTAAGAAACACAGAGCTAAAAGAAGTTACCTCCAGACCAGGATGCCGACAGTCAGTCCAAGCAGAGGAGCTTTTTTTCAGACACATGAGCTGGAAAGGGTCGGTGTACTCCTCTGGAAGTGTCCCCTAGCGGCCAGAACTGGTACTGCACTACGCCCCCTAGCGGCCGAAAGTGGTACTGCACCATTTCCTGCCAAAGTGAAAAACGGTCATAACTGAGGCAAAAATTGGTCTAAAAATATGGAAAAAATTCCATAAATAGGTCGCACTGGTGTATAGGTCGCAGGCCTTGAAAAAAAACCCATAAAAGGTTCAACCTATACACCGGAAAATACGGTACTCGGAGAAAACCCACGCATGCATCGAAAGAACGTGCAAACTCCACCCAGAAAAGCCCCGGGCTGGGATATGATCTGGCAACCTTCTTGCTGAGAGGCAACAGCACTGAGCCACTGTGCCACCTAGCTCCAACTTAATCTGCTTTGTTATCTGAGAATTGACACAAACTTTGACCTGCAACTATGGCATTCAAGTGTCACCTATAGGCCTGTCACGATAACAAATTTTGCTGGGCGATTAATTGTCTCAGAAATTATTGCGATAAACGAGAATGTTGTTTGAAATTTGACAATAATTAGTAAGTGCCAAATTTAAGACGAAATGTTGGTTAATGTTTGTGTGTAGTAACTTTTTTGACCACTGGATGGCAGTATAAGACTGTTTGAACCGAATTATGGATAATGAGGGAGCACGCAGTGTGTCTCTTTAAGAAAAATGGGAGGGAGGCCCCTTGACATGACTTGGGCTGTCTCCAAAATGGTGGATGCTCAGTGTTGTTTGAGCTCTTTAGCATGGCAGCTTTTAATAAAAATAAAAAAAATCAGTAAGTTTTCAGTTTATTTTTGCAGAGAAAAACAACTTTTTAGACAAAGGCACGGGTTTCAACCGTGAATTTTGGAGCTTAGACAAGACAGAGGTTTTTCCCTGAGGTCGGCCTGTTAGCTTAGCTTGTAGATTAGCTTCTCCGCTTAGCTGCTTTTACCGATACAAAAACGTGATTTTGGACGGTTAAAACATATTTTAAAGAAAAAGGGAGGGGTCAGTGAAGAGCACCGTATTTTAGCCGTGTCTTCAGTAGAAAGAGAAAGACATGAAGAAACGATAAAGCCGATAAAAGAAAATGAGGTTGAAAATTTTCATTTATCATACAATTACAGTAGTTGACTTATTGTTTATCATGACAGGCCTAGTGTCAGGGTGACACAACATCCAAGCTATGAATACATGAATTCAAAAATCCAACAAAATTAGCCTAGGGTAGTTCTCATTTACAAGATTGTTGCTACTGTTTATCAGAGCAAATTCACTTTTAGAAATGCCTTCAAGCCACCAACATCATGTAAAGATGTTGTAAAAAAAAAAAAAAAGCTAAGTTTTCTCCACAACCCTGCCTACACACTTTAAATGACTGCCACATTCTTGATTTTGTGAACGTTTATAGTATGTTTTCCTGCCAAAGCATTTAGAAAAAGAACCAGGGCAAACACAGAGAACATTTTCTTGTCACTCAACCTAAAGTTTTTCATAGAAATTCCCCCTTTTTTTAATGATGCTGTTAATATATTCCGACTTCTCGACGGATGTATCCTGACAACAATGCGAGCTGACACATACCAAACTTGGTATGTCCCAGAGCCATCTTCAGTGGCTGGGATGCTGTCAGCTCCACCTACATCAGCGGCGGTGTCTCAATGGTAGCGTGACACATGTCAAAAACTTTTACATGTCTGCTCTTTTCTGCACAGACCTCCTCTGTCTTAAAGATGGTATTTTATGTGTGTTTGAAAGCATTTATATATGGAGTGTCGTTTGTAACGTTACACAGTCAAAAATTAACAGCACTATTTTTGGTTTATTTAGCTTTTCATAAGAAAAAATAAAAACATTTTAAAAGTCATATTTTCACCATGTTATTCATACATTTATAAATGTCATAATTTCAAATTAAATATTTAATTTAGAAACTAAATATTTAATTTAGAAGCTAAATATTTAGTTTATAAACTAAACATTTCATTCCTAAACAAAATATTTAATTTGATAACTAAATATTTAGCTACAAATTTAACTAGCAAGTTAAATATTTAGGTCTGAACTAAATATTTAGTTAGCAATTTAAATATTTATTTTAGAAATAAAATGTTTAGTTTGGAAAATAAATATTTCATTCTGAACTAAATATTTAGTTAGCAAATTATATATTCATTTTGGAAATAAAATGTTTAGCTTGGAAAATAAATATTTAGGTCTGAGTTAAATATTTAATTATCAAATTAAATATTTAATTTAGGAATTAAATGTTTGGCTTGAAAATTAAATGTTTAGTTTAGAAATTAAATATTCAGCTTGGATATTAAATATTGGCTAAGGCTTTTGACTTGGGACCCGAAGGACGCGGGTTCGCGCCCCGGCCACTACACACCTTGGGGTGTCTATGAGTGCACACCTAATTCTCCAGCTCCCCGAGCGCTGACTACGGCTGCTCGCTGCACCACCTGGTGGTGGTTGGGTTAAAGGCAGAAGACCAATTTCGTCTGTCAAGTATGGGAAACATACACAGATGACAAATGTGACAAATTATTATTATTATTATTAATTTACACCTAAATATGTACTGTAGTTCAGTAAATAAATATTTAACAATAACTTGCAAGTGAAGCATTTAGTTTAGAAATTAAACATTTATTGTGGACATAAACATTTAGTTTGTAAACTAAATATTAAGTGTGGCGCTAAATATTTAGCTTGTTAACTAAATATTTAACTTGCAAGTTAAGTATTTAGTTTTTTAACGAAATACTTAGTTTGCAACTGAATAACATGGTGAAAACATGACTTTGAAAAAAAAAACATTTTTTTCTTATGAAAGGCTAAATAAACCAAAATATTGCTGTTAATTGTTGACTGTGTAACTTTACAAACGGCACCCCATATTTATATCTGCTCCAAAATCAACATATCAAACATGACGCTTGTTCTTGCCTCAACCCTCTTTTTCCCCATCTTTTACGCATCTATTTTATCAACTTCCTGTAATTAATTGACTTAATTGCGCTGCAGCTCTCTTAGATTCAGCCGTGAGATAAAAAAAAAAGAGAGAAGAACTGAGCCTATAACTAGGATATCTGAACAGGAAAAGCCATCTGCGATGATTGCACACGCCTTGTGCATCCAGACACACATCTGATCTTTAACCTCCTTTGATCAGCAGTTTTGGCAAGGCAATCCATCATGGTGCTCTTACTGTCAGAAGAGGTGCCTGACTGCAGCTGTGTGTCACTGGCTAAGAGGGGCTGCTTAAAGGCAATCATGTCAACCTCCACACGACTGCTCAGACTCTCAGATTGAAGGAGGGCTTGACAGGGCCACAAGAGTCAGCTGAAGACACTGCAGGGCTGTGTCTGCCTGCTCTGCAGCCATGTCACGACGGCTCAGTTTATCCTGTGAACAACTTGACTGAATCAACTCATCGATGGATGAAATTCCTCAAATTAATACAATGTTTCTGCTCAAGTTCGTCCTTTCTGTTTAGATTTTAGGGCGTGCGGAGCTAAAACCGTATTTTTTGATCTGTAAATGACTCAAACAGATAAGCAGTGATCTAAAGCGGCTGTGTTGAACATTACATCTTTTTTATGTCTGACCTTCAAAACATGTGGCCGCCTCGGGAAAGGCAGCTTTAAAGGGAGTCTCCTACTGAGCTATGACTTTAGCATAAACCTTTGATTAAAAGAGCTATAAAAGCTTTATTGTTTGGTTTTTCTCTGTAGATGCCAGGGCACGCTGACCTTAA
Source organism: Garcialebias charrua (assembly GCA_038048925.1). Taxonomy (NCBI): domain Eukaryota; kingdom Metazoa; phylum Chordata; class Actinopteri; order Cyprinodontiformes; family Rivulidae; genus Garcialebias; species Garcialebias charrua. The sequence goes on along the minus strand of JBBPBX010082066.1, from coordinate 6,147 downwards.
ACACAGCAAGAACAACTAATCCAGATGGGAATTTTAAAAAATAACACATTTTGCAGGAATTATGATTGAAAGAAATAGCTCAGATCTTTTTTAAGTTCTGTGGTAACGTTGTAAACAAATAAAATGTACCTGTTGTGAATGACCTCAGTTTGTAAAAATAAAGTTTAATGTTTACTGGATTAGCACGCCAATATTACGGTAAGTCTCCGCTCATGTGTGTTGCACTTTTATAAATCAACTTTACCGTAAGCTCTGCTTGAGTGCACACCTGACCAGTTTGTGTGTATTGCAAAACATTTTTGCAGTTTAATGCCACTTACCTACACGGTATGCAGAGCGTATGCAGTATATATGACACATGAGCACACATGATCTGTGTGACCCAGCAGGTTTGTTAATGTTTTGGTAAATATTACAATTATACATCTATACAGTACTGAATTATTTTGATATTAACGTGATTCAGTCATTTGAGTTTCACTTGTGTCAAATAATCTTTTGATCAACGTAATAATTTAATATGGGAAAGACAACATTTTAAGCTATAAAACTCCTCCAAGTGTTGTGTTTAATAAAATGAATATAATGGAACATGATGTAATCGTGTGCCATAGCACTTTATATCATACAATGACCACAATGAGTCAAAGCAGTAAGAACAAGCATTAAATCATTAAAGAATTAAATTAAGCGTTGCGTCTAGACTGGACTATTGCAATGGTTTGTTATCTTGGTGTTCAAACACTTCTTTAAAAAGTCTTCAGTTAATCCAAAATGCTGCTGACAGAGTCTTAACTGGAGTTAGTGGGAGAGATCATCTCTCTCCAGTTTTAGTTTCTCTCCACTGGCTCCCCGTCAAATCCGGAATAGAATTCAAAATCTTACTTCTAACCTACAAAGCCCTCAACAACCTAGCTCCATCCTATATTCAATATATTTTTGTTCCATATTTTCCTAACAGAGCACTTCACTCTCAGGCTGCAGGTTTACTTGTGGTTCCTAGAGTTTCCAAAATCAGAATGCGAGGAAGATCTTTCAGTTATCAGGCTCCTCTCTTGTGGAACTAACTTCCAGTTTCTCTACGTGAGTCTGACACATTGTCTAGGTTAGGCTTAAGTCTTTCCTTTTTGATAAATCTTATACTTAGGGTTGACTTATGCTGCTATAGGCTTAAACTACTGGAAGACAAATTGACTACATTTATTTAAAAGAATTGTTAAAATTGAACAATTTTCATTTAATACTATTTCTATCAACATGTGATTCTTGATCTGCCATTGTGTATCTGTTCCTCTCAAACTCAGGTGGTCGAAGCAGACAGATGCTTGTCCTGAGCCTGGTTCTGCTAAAGGCTTCTTCCTCATGAGAGTTTTTCCTTTCCACTGTCGCCTTCCTTCTTGCTCAAGATGAGAGTGCTGCGATGGAGTTAAAATCAAAGCAGTCTCAGATACATAATGCTAAATTATTATTTTTTATATACATTAATCTTTCTGTTCAGTGTCCTGAGACGACTTCTGTTGTGACTTGGCTGAATTGAATTAAACCAGAGAAGCTCACCCATGCAACATCCTGGGGTAATGAAATCCTGAAGACTAATTTCAATTATGTTAAACAGTTCAGATTTAGATTCCAAGATGGCGGCGTGTGCAAACGCCGCGGCTTCTCTCTCTCCCAACAACACGGTGCTTTCGTCTGTCTTGTCCTGCATGCCGCAATGTGCCGGCACGTCTTCGTCATGTCTACGTGTTCAAGAACGCAAGTATAGCCGTGAGTTCCTGCTTGATGTCGGAAAAACCGTTCATCTGGAAATAAACAGCGAGCTCGAGGAGAAGCTACGTGCCTGTGGCCTGCTCTGGAAGCCAACACCGAGCCTCCCTTCATCGCGCCCGCAGTGGAAGCGCCACAAGCAGCGTGACAGGAAGCAGAAGCGGGGTAAGCGCGGAGGTATCAGTGCTAGGCTAGCAGCTAGCCCACACAAGCCGGCGATCCCATCCATGGTTTTGGCTAACGTGCGCTCCTTGGACAACAAATTGGATTATATACGCCTGCTACGAACGACACAAAAAACTGTGAGAGACTGTTGTGTGTTTGTATTCACGGAAACGTGGCTCAACAACAACGTTCCGGACCATGCTATCCAGCTCGAGAGGTTAACATGCTACAGAGCGGACCGAACCCTCGAGGGAGGTAAGACACGTGGAGGGGGGCTGTGTGTTTACATCAACAACGCATGGTGTCTGGATGCTTCTGTGGTCTACAAACACTGCTCACCTTTAATAATAATAATAATAATAATTAATTCAATTTATAACGCACTTTTCATTACTGAAAATCTCAAAGTGCTACACATATATTGAATGCTACACACATTCATAAACCGGTGGCGGCAGACTACCATGCAAGGTGCTTTCCAGTCCTACCTTTAGTGGAGTTTATGACTATTAAATGCAGACCGTTCTATTTACCGAGGGAATTTACAGCTGTTATGATTGTTGCTGTATATATTCCTCCAAGCTCCAACAGCAAAGCTAGAAGTGAGGCACTGAATGAACTGTATCTGCACATCAGTGAGCAACAAACAGCCCATCCTGATGCTTTTCTCATCACGGCTGGTGATTTCAACCAAGCAGATTTAAAGAGTGTATTTCCAAAAACATACAGAAACATAAACTTTGCAACAAGAGGAAACAACACACTGGACCAAGTTTACACCACCATGAAAAATGCCTACAGAGCCCTCCCCCTCCCCCACATTGGTGCTTCTGACCATATCTGTGTTATGCTAAAGCCAGCATACAGGCCACTGGTGAAAGTCACAAAACCAGTCCGCAAGCAGATACGAGTGTGGCCAGAGGGGTCTTCAGAGGCACTCCAGGACTGTTTTGACACCACAGATTGGGGTATGTTCAAAGAAGCTGCTACCACAAACAACAACACATGTCTCCAGGAGTACTCAGACACTGTATGTTCATACATCACCAAGTGCATTGATGATGTAACCAACCTCAAGACCATCACTGTTCGGGCTAATCAGAAGCCATGGCTGACAGCAGAGGTTTACAGACTCCTGAAAGCCAGGAATGCTGCCTTCAAAGCGGGAGATCAGGTGGGCCTGAGGGCAGCCAGAAAGAACCTGGCCCGGGGCATCAGAAAGGCCAAGAAGCAGTATTCCAGGAAAATAGCTCACCGTTTCAAGGACAGCAAGGATACACGCAGTCTGTGGCAGGGAATACAGACCATCACAAACTACAAACCATCCCCCCAGACCTGTGACAGCTCAACCTCTACGCTGAATGAACTGAATGAGTTCTTTGCTCGGTTTGAGGCAAGTAACAGCACACCTGCACATAAACTCCCCCCCTCTCCTGATGGCCAGGTGCTGGCGCTGTCCTCAGACAGCGTAAGGCGATCATTCATCAAGATTAACGCCCGGAAGGCCTCTGGTCCTGACAACATACCTGGTCGTGTGCTGAAGGACTGTGCAGGGGAACTCGCAGCGGTCTTCACGGACATCTTTAACATCTCACTGAGCCAGGCCATCGTCCCCACCTGTTTCAAAGCCACCACCATCATCCCTGTCCCAAAGAAGGCAACGCCCGCATGCCTCAATGACTATCGCCCAGTAGCACTCACCCCCATCCTGATGAAGTGCTTTGAACGGCTAGTCATGAAAAGCATCACATCTGTCCTCCCTGCCTCCCTGGATCCCTTCCAATTTGCATACCGACCTAATCGCTCAACCGACGATGCCATCTCCTCTGCCCTCCACACAGCTCTCACACATCTGGACACGAAGGACTCTTATGTTAGAATGCTGTTCATCGACTTCAGCTCGGCATTCAACACCATCATCCCCCAACAGCTCATCCTTAAACTGGACAGTCTGGGGCTGAACACCTCAATGTGTAACTGGCTGCTAGACTTCCTGACCGGGAGACCACAGACAGTACGGGTCGGGAGTAACACATCTAGCACCATCACATTGAACACAGGGGCCCCACAAGGATGTGTGCTGAGCCCCCTTCTATTCACCCTGCTAACACACGACTGCACACCATCATACAGCTCCAACCACTTCATCAAGTTTGCGGACGACACAACAGTGGTGGGTCTCATCAGCAACAACGATGAGACGGACTACAGGAACGAGGTGAGCCGCCTGGCCTTGTGGTGCGGACACAACAATCTCACTCTCAACGTGGAGAAGACAAAGGAGATTGTTGTGGACTTCAGGAAGAGGGATGCCCAACATGCCCCTCTGACCATCAACAGCACCACAGTGGAGAGAGTGGACAGCACCAAGTTCCTGGGAGTGCACGTCTCAGAGGACCTGTCCTGGAGCAGGAACACTGCATCACTGGTCAAGAAGGCTCACCAGCGCCTCTACTTTCTCCGCAAGCTGAAAAGGGCTGGAGCTTCAACCCCCATCATGTGCACCTTCTACCAGTGGTGTAGTCTATGCGATACGCGGGCATACGGAGTATACCCACTAGAAAAGCTTGGGAATGTCAGTATACCCACTAAAAAGTGCCCAATGACATGAGCCCATGTCATGTATGTCAGGCTATGATACATGACGTGAGCTCATGTCATTGTCAACCCATCTGGAACATTTTATAGACACATTGCGTTGGTTCAACCCGTTTTTTGTAAAATCAATACTACTGTACTTACTACTTAATACTTCAACATGTTTTAATTTGATATTGTTTTATAAATTTTATAACATGGTTTTAATGCAAAGCCAACTGTTGTACAAAGTTTGTTGTACATTTATTCAAATATAAGCATCAGATAAATCTGGAAATGTTCAATAAGCTTAAAAACCCAAATAAATTAACAATTATATTAAACTAACTGGTGTACTTTGGTTTCTAAGCACAGTAGACCCACTACAAAAATGTAGACTACAGCACTGCCTTCTACAGAGGTGCCATAGAAAGTGTCCTGACCAACTGCATCACTGTGTGGTTTGGTGCATGTACTGCATCCTGTCGCAAGAGCCTCCAGCGCATCATGAGAGCAGCTGAGAAGATCGTCGGCACCTCCTTCCCCTCACTGCAGGACTTACACAGCAACCGCCTCACTCGGAAAGCCCTCTGCATGGCAGGTGATCCCACACACCCACTACACAGCTGCTTCAGACTGCTGCCATCAGGGAGGAGACTGAGGAGTCTCCAGGCTCGAACCAGCAGACTGAGAGACAGCTCTGTTCATCAGGCAGTCAGGATGCTAAACACTCTGCCTGCTCTGCCTCCCCTCCCATTTGAACTGCCTTAACACAAAAAACTTTCTCACACATTACCACACAACACAAAGTTTTTAACACTGGACTCTGTGTCATCAAACGGGTTATTCACTAAACTCTCGGTCATGTGCTCATTCAGTTTGCACTACTTCTCATATTTGCACTAATGTTTGTATTACATTACTGCCTATAGTCATACTACTGTTTACATTCACTGTTTACATTTATTAATACTGTTTACATTTATTACTACTGTTTACATTTATTACTACTGTTTACATTCACTGTTTACATTTATTAATACTGTTTACATTTATTACTACTGTTTACATTTATTACTACTGTTTACATTTACACTACTTTTATATCTACACTACTGCTGATACATATACAGTATTCTCTGACTAGCCTTATTTAAGGATGCCCAATGTGCCTTACTTACTGCATATGCCACTTTGCCTCTATACCAACATCAACTACCTCATACATATACTGTGTACATTAACTACTCATATGCTGCTTTGCCACTCTTTGCAAATGTAGTAATATAGGACGGGGTCAGTTTAATGACTTACCTATATTTTAGATGTATAAATTGGCAGGGTTTAGACTGACACAAAAATACATCATTAATTAAACGAGTTCTCTCTTTTTCAGTTCAATACCAATAATTCTATACCTTGACCAGATGTAATTCACAGGAAACGTTAAACTTATGTTGGCACAGCAGGACTGGACCATTTATTTAACATAATTGTAAATTACATCACACATTTGTACATGATTGGTTGATTATTTTTCCTATAATTAACTTCAGCACAGATGAAATATAGGAACAACAGAACAGTGAAGGATGATATTTTACTCATTTCTGTAGGTACATTAACTTAGTTTCTGGC
>JBBPBX010082063.1:0-15818 GCA_038048925.1 Garcialebias charrua | reverse complement strand
CGGGTTGATGAAGTCACGGTGGAGAGTTCTTCTAAAAAGATACTTGTCATGTATTTGTGTTCACATGCAGTTAACATTTGTATAAAATTATTATCACAATAAAAAACTGCAAATACTAGTGAACATCTGAGCTCTTTAATGGTCCAAACATTTTAACACATTCTTGTAAACAATTGATATTGCTTGTTTGAAACAAGTTTCATTCTTAGTGCAATTTGAGGTATATCAGAAAAACATAAAAATTAAACATTCAAAATGTGTGTGCAAAACAGACGATGTGCACAGATCAAATCTTGTAATGATGACAAAAAAAAAAATTATTTGGTCATTTAAAAACTACAGTAACCTGTAATTCAGTAACTTCTTTAACAACTCATCACATACTTTCACAATTTCGATGTATGCATGTGATTTCGGACAACTAAATTGGTGACAAAATAATCGATTTTACTTCCAAAATGTATGTTTCTGTATCCTGATAGAACAGCAAATGTGTTTTTATCCTGTGAGTCATGCAGAAACTCAGAGTCCTTATTAAACCACCTGACTGTATTAAGTTAGGACATCTTAATTGTACCATAAACTATCAATCCTAATGTCTGTGTAAAAAATACATTTACAGATCTGTCAGGGGACAAATAAACATGGTTGTGGAGAATTGAAACATTTTCAAATCAGTTTTGAGTTGTTCTAAAGCACATGTGTGAACTTCTTGGGATTCCTCAGTAGAAGATGTAGGACTCTTCCATCTTCTGCCATCTTCTGCCACCTGCCACTGTCTGTTGTGTGCTGCTGCCTCTTCAAAGCTGGACTCATCATCTGAAAAACAAACAAAATAAAAGTTTAACTGGACTCCTGATATGTTGAAATGTTAGGTTAATTATGTGGTTAGTTGGAGTAGTGTTATAATCTACAATACAGTATACTGTAGTTCTATGCTGGCCCTACAGCTACTCTTATTTCTTATTATAATTAAATTTTTACATATTTGTTGTTTCTAATTACAGTACTCAAGTAATACAGTGCAGAGGGTTAATGTGTTTTGAAGAGTCTAACTTACCACAAAGGATGCTTTGCTCCTGGTTAGCTTCCTCTCCTCAGATTCCTCCTCATCACCTAGATCCACACCGCTGCCTGCTGTGTTGGAAGTGGCAGATCTCTCATCCATCAACACGTAAAATGAAAAAGTGGTGGGGTCGTAGCCACTTGTCCCGTTTTTGTTTTTAGCTTCGTAGCACTTAGCTTTAAGCTCTTCCAGCGATCTCCGGCTTCTTCCAGCTTTTCATGTACTTGTTTAAATAACTCCGTGTTCCTACACTTTAGGTCAAGGCGTTTGATAGTTTTGAGCTATTTTAACGTTTCTATTAGAAATGTTGCATCGCTCACCGACCAGTTTTGCTTCCCCATGCGTTAGCGTTAGCATCTACCCACTAGCCAGGCGGAGAAGGAAACACGAGGGGGGGGGGGTTGGATGTGGGTGCGCGCAGCGCACATGCGCAGTCAGGACAGTTTCCCACAGTCCGATAAAAGGAACAGAAAAAGTGTTTACATGAGCACCGAACGGGTAACGGATCGGCGTAAACCACCCGTTTCGATCTGATCACAAATTAGGCCGGATCACGCCGAATACACAAAAAATGACCCGAACGGGGTGTTTACATGACGCACTTTTGATCCGATTGGCCGTTTGATCCGATTACTTATGTCCATGTAAACATAGCTTATGTGTCCCTGTGATGGACTTGCAACCCATCCAGGGTGTACTCCGCCCCTCGCACAGTGATTGCTGGACATGGGCACCGGCGACCCCCATGACCCAAAATGGAAGAAGTGGGTAAAAGATAATGGATGGATGTTCACAATTGCTTCCTAGATGTGGAAAATAGATTTAAAATTCATTCATTTCTAAATTTTGATGGGTTTGATGCATTTTTAACATGCAGGAAAGTGTTTTAACAAAACTGTTTTTTTTTTATGTCCAGAGGACCAGACTTAGCTTTTTTAGATTTTTCTACCTGGATTATTGAGCATGCATCAGGGTATTTAACAAAACAGTTTACTAAATGTTTTAAAACGTGCAATCACTGATCAGTTTTTTAATGTGTAATGCACTTAAATGTTAAACTGAGTAAAAGTGTAAAAGGACAATTAATTTAATGTAAATATTTTTATAATTTATTTATTCTTTGCACTAATACAAAGAAAAAAGTGGACTTTTGGAATGAGTATATTGGTCTGGCCCCCTTGAGATCAGATTAAGCTGTATGCGGCCCCCAGATCAAAATGAGTTTGACACCCCTGCTCTAAATGCTCTATAAGAGCACAGAATGTGATGATCTCTGGTCTCTGCCACCTGCCAGCGCTTTCAGCCACACCCACTTCTCTGCTGCAGAGCGGAGATTATGACCCTGTTTACACGGACACTGTGTGGGGGAAACGGATGTTTTGGGTATGTTAATTAGGTGAAAAGTTTTGCGTTGACACTGTCGAATTCTGTGGATACGACTCTCTCCCCCTCCAACCCCCGTCCTCATGATTTCACTGTAGTTACCATGCTGGGCCTTTAGATGGCGCTGTGATTTTTGGAACCTTCACTACTACGCATGCGCTGCCTGAGGTAAACAGCTGCCTGTCTGCTTTCCTCTCTGGCTAAAATCAGCTAACTACAAGTTGTTGTCAACAAGTTAACAACAAGTTAAAGCTGGAATTTGGACAAGAGTCAACAGATTTGAGTCAGTGGGACCCGCTTCATCTAACAAGCTGCACACTAGACGCTGAGACTGTGGACCAGAACCGCTGAGTGGACTGTGGACCAGAACCGGACTTTACTCCGTGATGCAGCTGACTTACAGCAGGTAAATCAACGTTCTTAATATAATGTTTGCTTGTGTTTACTTTGATCACACAACAACTGAGTTTTTATTTATTTATTTCTGCCAGGTGGAGAAGCTGTCGTTCCAACAGGCTGATGGTTCTGCGGTTCTGATGGGTCCAGATGAACACACAGCAAGAGTCCAGTTCATTAACGTAGTTACAGTTCGGTTCACGTGTTTTAATAGTGTGTTCAGTTTAATTCTCAGTGTTTGTGTTTAAACTTTGGTGCTGAATAAATAAATAAATAAAAAATAAACCTGGTGTCTTCATTTTCACAGCACGTTACGCACTGTTTAAAAAATGTAACGAGTCCAGATAGATACTGTAGTTCAGATAAATTTACATCTCCCACGCCAACATAAATACTGTTTATTATTGTTAAACTGTTATATTTTGCAGCGTGACACGTGAAATGTCAGCCTGTCCACGCGCATGCGGGCTGCGCGCATGTGGTTGACACAAAAGCTCCACGGGAGATGTTTACATTATCAGCGGGGGGTCAGCGAAAAACTTCCACCTTGAGAGCAGGGTCAGAAAAGTATCGGTGTCATCGAGGGGGGCCAGCAGCGTCGTGTAGGCGATAAGCAAAGTCGCAAAGAGAAAGTAGCGGTTACACTCAAAATACGCGCCGTGTAAACTGGCCCTATGACATGCTGCAGGAGGAAGCTTCTTCCTGCAGCATGTGGGCTGCACAAAGGTGCAGCGGGTGCAAAATAATTTCAATTATGTTTATGTTTGTTTATGTTTATTAAATTTGTTCATTTTTTTACAAAAGTAACAATACAAGACAATCTCATAAATGATAGTGTACAAAATGTAAAAAAAAATGAAAGGTAGCAGAAAGAAGAATAAATCTTATTATATCTGCCCCTTACTTCCAACAATCAGATTAATGCTTTCTAGTGATAATTCTTACAGCTCTTTTCTGTAATACAAAAATAGGCTTTGTGATTGTTTTACACGCATTCCCCCAAACATCAATACAATAGATTAAGTGTGGAACAATGATTGTGTTATACAACAAATACAGAGCTTTATCATTCAATAGGTCTCTGACTTTGTACAGTACTGCTATCGATTTAGCTATTTTTATTCTTACAGAATTTATGTGTTGTTTCCATGTCAGTTTGTCATCAATGATAACACCCAAAAACTTCACCTCATTCACTCTACAAATCTCAACATCCTCAATTTTGAGTGGAACATCAACAGTTTTCTTTTTATTACCGAATATCATGTAATTAGGCAGCACGGTGGCACAACTGGTAGAGCTGCTGCCTCTCAGCGAGAAGGTTGCCGGTTCAAATCCCGGTCCGGGGCCTTTCTGGGTGGAGTTTGCATGTTCTCCCCGTGCATGCGTGGGTTTCCTCCGGGTACTCCGGTTTCCTCCCACAGACCAAAAAACATGCTTGTTAGGCTGATTGGTGACTCTAAATTGACCCTAGGTGTGAGTGTGAGAGTGGATGGTTGTTTGGTGTGAGTGAGACAGGTCCCTCTTGTAAATGAGTCCCCGTGACTCAACGAGGCTAGCCTGTATAAATAAAGGTTGAATGAATGAATTAGTTTTTTCTAGATTTAATGATAATTTATTTATTTTAAACCAAGTTTGTATCTTGACAAATTCTGTCTTTATCAATTCCAACATTTGTTCTATATCTTCACCTAAACAGAAAAAAGTGGTATCATCAGCAAAAAGTACACATTTAAGGAGTCCTGACACATTTACCAAGTCATTCACATATAAAATAAAAAGCTTTGGTCCAAGTACAGAGCCTTGGGGAACTCCACATGTGATATTACAGAGGTCAGATCTTACATCATTTATTTGTACAAACTGTTTCCTGTCTTTTAAGTAGCTAGATACCCACTGTAATGCTGGTCCTCTAATACCATATTTGTTCAGCTTTTCTAGGAGAATGGTGTGATCAATAGTATCGAAAGCTTTTTTTAAATCAACAAAAATACTGATACAATATTGTTTTTGATCGACAGCAGTAGTTATTTGTTCCATTAATTCCATGAGAGCCATTGATGTAGAGTTTTTTGATCTAAACCCATACTGACTGTTGCTTAGAATATTTTGTTTATCTATAAATTGGTCTAGTCTGTTTACAAATAGTTTTTCAAGAATTTTTGAAAACTGTGGTAACAAGGATATAGGTCTATAATTGTTGAATACACATTTATCACCATTTTTAAAAAGAGGAACGACCTTAGCTACTTTCATATTATCTGGAAATATTCCTGTTGAAAATGATAAGTTACATATGTATGTGAACGGCTCAATAACATGGCTCATTATGTCCTTCACAAACATCATATCCATGTCCACCCAGTCTTTCGATCTCTTGTCTGTAAGATGTTTTACTACATTCATTATTTCCTCTTTGTTTGTTCCATTTAGAAAAATACTATTTGCACAACCTGTAATTGAGTGGATTACATTTTTATCTACTTTTGGTATCTTAGCTGCAAGGCTTGATCCAACATTCACAAAATATTGATTAAATCCATTTACAATTTCATTTTCATCATGAATTTCATTGTTGCCTTTTACAAAATGTTTTGAAATACTAGTTTTTGCTTTATGATTCTTCAGGACACTATTCATTACTCGCCATGTTGCTTTCATATCACCATTACTTTTATCTAATAATTTGCTATAATATTCTTTCTTATGTTTCCTTATAATCCCTACTAATTTATTTTTATACTTTTTATATTTTTCTTCAGCGCTCTGACTTCGCAATTTCAAGAAACATGAATACAAATAATTCTTTTTTTTACAAGCATTTCTCAACCCTTTTGTCATCCATGGTTGATCAATCGTATTTCTCTTTGTGTAATTTGTTTGCACACAATTCTTTTCATACAGAGCTTCCAAGATATTCATAAACTCATCATATGCTCTGTTCGCATCATCAACATACACATCATTCCAGTCTTGTTTATCTAGATCCTCTTTCAATTTTTCCAAAACTTTTTTTGACGTGTTTATGATCTTTTTCTTCATTGTGACTGCTTTTGTGATGCTTTGATCATTTTTATAGATTGTGAAAACTGGTAAATGATCACTTAAGTCGGTCGTTAAGATACCACCTATCACGTCCCCATTTGTTATATTTGTGAAAATATTATCAATTATTGTGGCACTATGAGTTGTAATTCTTGTTGGCTTTGATATCAATGGATACATATTTAAACTGTACATTGAGTTTATAAATGTGCTTATGTTATTTGAATCTGTTTTATTTCCCATATCAATGTTAAAGTCTCCACACAAAAAAATATTTTTATTAAAATTCTTCTCCATTAGCTCCAATATTTTATCCGTGAATATTTCTATATTTGCTCCTGGTGATCTATATACACAACTTATTATTATGCTTTTATCGTTTTTGTTTGTTATTTCTATTGTTATCATTTCCATAATATTATCAACTATTATTGACATTTCACTATTTAATTTGCATTTTATTTCATTATTGACAAACAGAGCGACTCCACCACCTCTTTTATTATTTCTGTTCATATGATATAATTCATACCCCTCGATGTGAATATTACTTGTGTTATCATCATTGAGCCATGTCTCTGACAGCGCTATTATTGTAAAAGTTCTATTTAACTGTTTTAAGTAATCTGTTATTTTGGATATGTTTGCATTTATACTTCTGCTATTAAAGTGAATAATAGAGAGAACTCCATTTGATATATTGATGTCATTAAACTGCTCTTCATTATAATATTCGCTATCTTTTATTTCAGGGAAAAAATTTGCATCAATCACATTTTCAACATTATATATTTTAGGTTCTGAGTCTTCGTATGTTGTCATGTTCTAATGTATTTGTTCATTTCACTGTATATTTTATCCATTTGTAATTTTTCATCCCCTATGTTCATCCAGATCCGTCAGCTCTTTTATCATTTTAGGCTGAGACTCTTTCTTTGCTTTGATAAAGATGTATCCATTTCTTGTCCATGTTGATGCTATTTTGTTTTTGTTTTTTAACCACCTTGCTTCCTATTATTATTATTATTATTTTAAATAAAACAATCCATGCCTATCTTGCGTTCATCCATCAATCAGCCAATTGTGTCATGTACGGTCTTATTTTGAAAAACTATGAAAGAGTGAGCCTGCGAAAGCCAAGCCAAAGTAGCGAGGAACTACTCTATTTACAAAAAAATCTACACACGTTTTTAAACTTAATATTTGCAAAACAGTGAGATCTTTTTTCAGAAATATTGTACTTAAAATCATTTTTTAAAAGTCCTAACATTTGAAAGACTGGAATGGCGGAAAACTTAAATACTACGTAATGCAGGAGTAAGAATATGCCAAACAATAATTTAAATTTTGGAAGAAGTCTTTGTCTCTGTTTGAATAACTGTTATCTTAGCTTTCTGATGATCATTTCTAATTCTCAAAACTGGGGGTTTTCTACGGTGGCCCTGAGGTGCAAAACACATTAACAAATAATTTGAAACACTTTAACAAATTCAGAAACACTTTAACAAATTCTGAAACACTTTAACAAAGTTCTGAAACAAATTAACAAATTCTGAAACACATTAACAAATTCTGAAACACTTTAACAAATTCTGAAACACTTTAACAAATTCTGAAACAAATTAACAAATTCTGAAACAAATTAACAAATTCTGAAACAAATTAACAAATTCTGAAACAAATTAACAAAGTCTGAAACAAATTAACAAAGTCTGAAACAAATTAACAAATTCTGAAACAAATTAACAAAGTCTGAAACAAATTAACAAAGTCTGAAACAAATTAACAAAGTCTGAAACAAATTAACAAAGTCTGAAACAAATTAACAAAGTCTGAAACAAATTAACAAAGTCTGAAACAAATTAACAAAGTCTGAAACAAATTAACAAAGTCTGAAACAAATTAACAAAGTCTGAAACAAATTAACAAAGTCTGAAACAAATTAACAAAGTCTGAAACAAATTAACAAAGTCTGAAACAAATTAACAAAGTCTGAAACAAATTAACAAAGTCTGAAACAAATTAACAAAGTCTGTTCATAACTTTTATGGACAGAATTTCTAGGCGCAGCCAAGGTGTTGAGAGGATCCGTTTTGGTGACCTTAGAATCGCTTCTCTGTTTTTTGCAGATGATGTGGTCCTACTGGCTTCATCAGTTCGTGATTTACAACTTTCACTGGAGCGGTTTGCAGCCGAGTGTGATGCGGCCGGGATGAGGATCAGTTCCTCCAAATCCGAGGCCATGGTCTTGAGCCGGAAAAGGGTAGCATGCCCTCTCCGGGTCGGGGAGGAGGTCCTGCCCCAAGTGGAGGAGTTTAAGTATCTCGGGATCTTGTTCACGAATGAGGGAAAACTGGAGCGTGAGATCGATAGGCGGATAGGTGCAGCGTCCGCAGTGAAGCGGGCGCTGTACCGGTCTGTCGTGGTGAAGAGAGAGCTGAGTCAAAAGGCAAAGCTCTCAATTTACCGATCGATCTACGTTCCCACCCTCATCTATGGTCATGAGCTTTGGGTTATGACCGAAAGAACAAGATCTCGGATACAAGCGGCTGAAATGAGTTTTCTCCGCAGGGTGGCTGGACTCTCCCTTAGAGATAGGGTGAGAAGCTCAGTCATCCGGGAGGGACTCGGAGTAGAGCCGCTGCTTCTCCACATCGAGAGGAGCCAGTTGAGGTGGCTCGGGCATCTGGTTAGGATGCCTCCTGGACGCCTCCCTGGTGAGGTGTTCCGGGCACGTCCCACCGGGAGGAGACCCAGAGGAAGACCCAGGACGCGCTGGAGGGACTATGTTTCTCGGCTGGCCTGGGAACGCCTTGGGATTCCCCCGGAGGAACTGCTCCAAGTGGCTGGGGAGAGGGAAGTCTGGGCCTCCCTACTTAGGCTGCTACCCCCGCGACCCGACCCCGGATAAGCGGAAGAAGATGGATGGATGGATGGATGAAACAAATTAACAAAGTCTGAAACAAATTAACAAAGTCTGAAACAAATTAACAAAGTCTGAAACAAATTAACAAAGTCTGAAACAAATTAACAAATTCTGAAACAAATTAACAAAGTCTGAAACAAATTAACAAAGTCTGAAACAAATTAACAAAGTCTGAAACAAATTAACAAAGTCTGAAACAAATTAACAAAGTCTGAAACAAATTAACAAAGTCTGAAACAAATTAACAAAGTCTGAAACAAATTAACAAAGTCTGAAACAAATTAACAAAGTCTGAAACAAATTAACAAAGTCTGAAACAAATTAACAAAGTCTGAAACAAATTAACAAAGTCTGAAACAAATTAACAAAGTCTGAAACACATTAACAAATTCTGAAACACATTAACAAATTCTGAAACACATTAACAAATTCTGAAACACATTAACAAAGTCTGAAACACATTAACAAATTCTGAAACACATTAACAAAGTCTGAAACAAATTAACAAAGTCTGAAACACATTAACAAATTCTGAAACACATTAACAAAGTCTGAAACAAATTAACAAAGTCTGAAACAAATTAACAAAGTCTGAAACAAATTAACAAAGTCTGAAACACATTAACAAATTCTGAAACACATTAACAAATTCTGAAACATAATAACAAATTCTGAAACAAATTAACAAAGTCTGAAACAAATTAACAAAGTCTGAAACAAATTAACAAAGTCTGAAACACATTAACAAATTCTGAAACACATTAACAAAGTCTGAAACAAATTAACAAAGTCTGAAACACATTAACAAATTCTGAAACACATTAACAAAGTCTGAAACAAATTAACAAAGTCTGAAACACATTAACAAATTCTGAAACAAATTAACAAAGTCTGATTCCGGTGTCAGAGCTTGGTCCGCATTGCCGGCAGTAAGTCAGGCTCGTTTCCGGTGAGAGTTGGACTCCGCCAAGGTTGCCCTTTGTCACCGATTCTGTTCATAACTTTTATGGACAGAATTTCTAGGCGCAGCCAAGGTGTTGAGAGGATCCGTTTTGGTGGCCTTAGAATCGCTTCTCTGTTTTTTGCAGATGATGTGGTCCTATTGGCTTCATCAGATCGTGATCTACAGCTTTCGCTGGAGCGGTTTGCAGCCGAGTGTGATGCGGCCGGGATGAGGATCAGTTCCTCCAAATCCGAGGCCATGGTCTTGAGCCGGAAAAGGGTAGCATGCCCTCTCCGGGTCGGGGAGGAGGTCCTTACCCAAGTGGAGGAGTTTAAGTATCTCGGGATCTTGTTCACGAATGAGGGAAAACTGGAGCGTGAGATCGATAGGCGGATAGGTGCAGCGTCCGCAGTGAAGCGGGCGCTGTACCGGTCTGTCGTGGTGAAGAGAGAGCTGAGTCAAAAGGCAAAGCTCTCAATTTACCGATCGATCTACGTTCCCACCCTCATCTATGGTCATGAGCTTTGGGTTATGACCGAAAGAACAAGATCTCGGATACAAGCGGCTGAAATGAGTTTTCTCCGCAGGGTGGCTGGACTCTCCCTTAGAGATAGGGTGAGAAGCTCAGTCATCCGGGAGGGACTCGGAGTAGAGCCGCTGCTTCTCCACATCGAGAGGAGCCAGTTGAGGTGGCTCGGGCATCTGGTTAGGATGCCTCCTGGACGCCTCCCTGGTGAGGTGTTCCGGGCATGTCCCACCGGGAGGAGACCCAGAGGAAGACCCAGGATACGCTGGAGGGACTATGTTTCTCGGCTGGCCTGGGAACGCCTTGGGATTCCCCCAGAGGAGCTGCTCCAAGTGGCTGGGGAGAGGGAAGTCTGGGCCTCCCTACTTAGGCTGCTACCCCCGCGACCCGACCCCGGATAAGCGGAAGAAAATGGATGGATGGATGGATGGATATATATATTACATTACAGGGAACCCCCGACCTACGAACGAGTTTGGGACCTAAGAACCGTTCGCAGCTCGATCCGTTCGTAGGTAGGGGGTGAAAATTATATTAAAAAAAAAAATTATTCATTCATTCATTCATTCAACCTTTATTTATCATGCTAACGGAGCGCGCGCACACATTTAAGCATGTAAAGTAGTGTACTGTAATGTTAAACATTGCTATTCACATTTACAGAATAAATAAAAATATATTTTCTTACTTTGAGATGGTCAAAGCCGACATAGGTTGCCATGCGTTGATTGTTTTCGGGCCAAGCAGCGCGGGGGCCGGCAAGCCACCGCAGCTGCTCCAGACCTGTGTTAGCTAGCTGGCTAGCTTCTGCTAGCCAAGCCATGAGCTAGTGTTGGAGCGGCGGCGCGATCAATCTGCAGCTGCTGCTCCAGCCGCTGCTCCAGCCTGAGACGTCCACAGAGCTATTCCAGCTAGTAATTAATCCATATGATGCGATCCTGGTCACCAGTGTTCAAAAGGCCGGCTCCCGTGTTAGCTCCAGTGTTAGCTCTGGAGCTAGCCAGGCCGGAGGTGTAGCCAGGCCGGCCGGAGGTGTTCGCACGGCGGCCTGGCACGATCGGCGATAAATCCGCTGCTGCCTGAGACATCCACAAAGTTCACAGAGACGTTTCCAGCTAGTAATTAATCCATATGAAGCCATCCTGGTCACCAGTCTTCGTCCGGCTCTCGGCAGCTAACCTAAGATGGCGTCCGGTGTTCTACATTAATTTGTGACCGGAGACCCCAGTGACTGAACCTAAAATAGCGTCCGGTGTTCTACATTAATTTGTGACCGTGTAAACTGAAGACCTACTTCCTGTTGCCCAAGATTGCTCAAAAATTGCTCAAAAATGATCAGAAATGATCTTTTTTATCATAATTATTATTTATAAAGCCTTTAAAACAACCAGAGCTGCAACAAAGTGATGTACACATGAAATTAAGAACATTTAAACACAAAAAAAAAAAAATTTTTTTTTTTTTTTTTTTTAATCATATTTTTATTAAATATGATATGTTCGTAGGTCCCGTGGTTCGCAGGTCGATGGGGTCGTAGGTCGGGGGTTACCTGTAACAAATTCCGAAACACATTAACAAATTCTGAAACACAATAACAAATTCTGAAACAAATTAACAAAGTCTGAAACAAATTAACAAAGTCTGAAACAAATTAACAAAGTCTGAAATACATTAACAAATTCTGAAACACATTAACAAATTCTGAAACACATTAACAAAGTCTTAAACAAATTAACAAAGTCTGAAACAAATTAACAAAGTCTGAAACACATTAACAGATTCTGAAACACATTAACAAATTCTGAAACACAATAACAAATTCTGAAACAAATTAACAAAGTCTGAAACAAATTAACAAAGTCTGAAACACATTAACAAAGTCTGAAACACATTAACAAATTCTGAAACACATTAACAAATTCTGAAACACATTAACAAATTCTGAAACACATTAACAAATTCTGAAACACATTAACAAATTCTGAAACACATTAACAAATTCTGAAACAAATTAACAAAGTCTGAAACAAATTAACAAAGTCTGAAACAAATTAACAAAGTCTGAAAAACATTAACAAATTCTGAAACACATTAACAAATTCTGAAACACATTAACAAATTCTGAAACACATTAACAAATTCTGAAACACATCAACAAATTCTGAAACACTTTAACAAATTCTGAAACACTTTAACAAACGAGAGAATCACACGGAAATGGAATGTCCTAACTCCGAGGCTGACCCGGAAGTGATGATGGAAGCTGTCATTTCGACCCAAGATGGACAACAGTCGAGTCGCGTTTTGCCAGTTCTGTGGGACACCTATAAACGCGGTTTATTTTTGGTGCGGTCGATCCTTGGAGTTTTTAAATGGCACAGAGCAGATGGATGCACCAGATACGCTGCAGTAGCGTGTTCTGTGCAGCCAGCATACATCTGCAGATGCCATACGTGTAGAGCAAACCGAGGGCTGCATCTATCCGCTGTGAAATCAACATATTCTTCTGTAGCAGTTTAACATTTGTACGACACTCTGACTAGCAGTTTAACAGTTGTATGACACCCTGAGTTTGCAGTTAACTCACTTTATTTCATCAGCACACACATTTTAAAACGAAAGTGCCTGGAAGAAGGCATGCAGCAAGACACAGTGTTATAGGAATAACAATGTAATAAACTTTATTTATCTAAAGTAGCACCCTTCAGAAACACCTTGCGTTTCAGAAAATAAATGCATTTACAAGATAAAAATAAATAAGAGGGCACAGTAAATCTTTGTTAATTAACAGTGCAACCGCAATAAAATGAGGTAAAGGACATAAAACAAATTAAACATCAAAAAGCCCTTTTCAATACACAGTTCTTCAACTTGTCTGTGAACAAAACCATTTACAAATATCTAAAAAAGCTAAGTCTGGTCCTCTGGACATTCAAAAAACAAAACAAAGCAAAAAAAATTGTAGAAACGTTTCGTCTTTCTACTATTATTATTTTTTTTGGCTTTGTTATATAATAATAATAAACTTTATTTGTATAGCACCTTCCTACAATGCCTTGCATTGACCAAGGTGCTTAACAGGATAAAAAGATGAATAAACTGGAACAATAAATCAATGAAAATAGAATAAGAAACAACAGCAATAAAAGAAGGCAATGGAAATAAAAAATGCTACATACTAAAATAACACAAGTAATAAAAGTTACACACTGAAAGCTTTTTTGAACAAGTGGAAATAAAAAGGCAATGGAAATAAAAAATGCTACATATTAAAATACCAAAAGTAATAAAAGTTACACACTGAAAGCTTTTTTGAACAAGTGGGTCTTCAGTCTGGTTTTGAACAGAGTCAGATCAGAGGTGGCACGCAGCTCAAGGGGGAGGCTGTTCCAGGCTTTTGGGCCGGCAACAGAAAATGACCGGTCTCCCCATTGTTTGTACCTTGAGCGAGGCACCTCCAGCAGGTGTTGACTGGCAGAGCGTAAATCTCTGCCGGGCTGATGGGCTTTCAAAAGTTCTGAGATGTACAGAGGAGCAAGTCCATTCAGAGCTTTGAAAACAAACAGGAGCAGCTTGAACTGTATCCTGAACTGAACCGGGAGCCAGTGTAGAGAGGACAGGACAGGAGTGATGTGTTCATATTTTCGTGTGTTGGTCAAAAAGCGCGCGGCAGAGTTCTGTACAAGCTGTAAACGGGAGATGGAGGATTGATTAATACCAACATACAAAGCATTACAATAATCAAGTCTGGAGGTCACAAAGGCATGGATGGCCTTCTCCAGATCACCACGGCTGAGAAATGACTTGACTTTGGAGAGCAGACGGAGCTGGAAAAAGCTGGTCTTGACAACAGAACTGATCTGTTTATCAAACTTTAAGTTGGAGTCAAGCTGCACTCCAAGATTTCTGACCACCGGGTTGAAGTGGGGGAGGGGAAAACCAACACTGGGACTGGGAAGGATGTTGTTGGTGTCATCAGGTGCACCAAATAAAATGCATTCAGTTTTATCTGTGTTTAGGTGGAGGAAGTTTTGAGAGAGCCAGTGCTTAATGTCATTTAAGCAGTTGACAAGAGTGTTTGAACTGAGTGAGGGGTTGGGAGTGACTGGCAGATAGATTTGTAAATCGTCTGCATACATGTGAAAAGACAGGTTATGACGTGTGATGATTGATCCTAATGGCAGCATGTAAAGAGAGAAGAGGACTGGCCCTAGAATAGATCCCTGTGGTACGCCAGAGGTCAGAGGGGTTGATGAAGAGGAGGACAGATCGCCTATCATGACAGAAAAAGTTCTCCCAGACAGGTAAGATTTGAACCACTCAAGCACAGCTCCCTGGAGGCCAACCTGCTGAGACAAGCGGTTGATTAGTACCTGATGGTCGACGGTGTCAAAAGCTGCTGAGAGGTCTAACATCACCAGCAGAGCAGGGTTTTTTGCATCCAGAGACAGAAGAATGTCATTCTGTACTTTGAGCAGTGCAGATTCAGTGCTGTGACGAGCTCGAAAACCTGACTGAAATTTTTCAAACAGGTTGTTGAGTTCTAGAAAAGATTGAAGTTGAATAAAAACAATCTTTTCTAGGACCTTTGATAGAAATGACAGATGGGAAACTGGTCTGAAATTAGAGAGAGCTGTAGGATCTAGGCCTGGTTTTTTGAGAAGAGGCCTGACCACAGCGTGTTTGAAAGCAGATGGCACAAAACCTGAAGATAGACAGCTGTTAATAAATGACAAAACACAAGGACCAATTACATCAAAGGATTGTTTGAACATTTTAGAGGGAATGATGTCCAGAGAACAGTTAGTTGGTTTCATCTGCTGAACCACCTTGGTGAGGTGAGGCAGTGAGACCAGGTCAAATTGGTCAAAAACAGCTGTGGTTATTGCAGAGGTACATGACTGGATGGTGTTGGATGAACTGACAATGTTCTGTCTGATAGAGTCTATTTTGTTGACAAAATAGCTCTGAAAGTCATCGCAGGTAGACTGTGTGGCAGTTTTCAGAACATTGACAGATGGATTGATGACAGACTGGAGTGTGCTGAAAAGCGTCCTCGGCCGGTTGGAGCTGGTGGAGATTAAATTGGAGAGGTACTGTGACTTGGCCTGTTTCACAGCATTATGATACTCACAGAGACAGTCTCTCAGTATTCCTTGAGATACATGAAGCCGGTCGCGCTTCCATATTCGCTCTGCTTTTCTGCAACGTTGTCGAAGAGCTCGCGTCGTTTCGTTGAGCCATGGTGAAGGTTTGTTCTTTGAAGATGCCTGTTTGAGAGGAGCGATGGAGTCCAAGATCGTCGTGCAGGTGTGATGGAAGGAGCTGATGAAGTCCTCAGGATGTAGAGATGGGTCCAGGCTGACAGCAGAGCAAAATTCAGTGCTCTTAAAGGCATCAGTGAACTGACTTGGAGTTAATGGGGTGATGGAGCGGCAGAAACGTGCTGGGAGAATAGCCTTCGGTGCAGGAGAGGTGAAAAATTCAAATAATATGGGAAAATGGTCTGAAATACAGGTGTCCAGGATCTCCA
>JBBPBX010082062.1:0-15818 GCA_038048925.1 Garcialebias charrua | reverse complement strand
TCTGGGTTGGCTATTTGGGGATTAAGTGACACCAGTTATCCCTATCTGGGGTATATTCTGGTAGAAATTGAGTTCCCTGAAACTGTAGTCGGGACTAGGGAATCACTTTCTGTGTTGGCTTTGGTCTGCCCAGGTCCCAGGACTCCAGACCAGACCCCTGTTGTTCTGGGGACTAATGCTAGTTTATTTAAGAGGTTAGCCCAGCTTTGTAGCTCGGACATTGGGGTTGATCTAGCGCAGACACTAGGTATCCGGACCAAAACTTCAGAGCAGAAGGAACTTCAGACTACAGGTGAGGAAGAGGACCTGGGCTACGTGAGATGGATAGGGCCTGGCCCACTAACCATACCAGCTGACAGCGGCTGTCGGGCCGCCTGCCAGGTGAAATGATGAAAGTGCAGGCTCTGCCAATCGTGGCAACTATGTTGAATTATTGCATGTTTTAGCTGAAAATAATGACAGGCTAGCTAGACATCTGGAGACATCTACTGTATTTTCTGGCTTGTCTAACAGAATACAGAATGATTTAATTGAAGCAGTCGGTGATGTAATCAGGAATGACATTAAAAATGAAATCAGTGCAGCCCCATTTGTTGCTGTAGAAGTTGATGAGAGCACAGATGTCACAAACAAGGCTCAGATCTCTGTCATACTGCGTTATGTGGCTACAACTGAAGTGGACTGTGAGGTGAAGGAGGCCTTCTTGGGCTTTGATGATGTGAGTGAGGACAGACGTGCTTCTGCCGTTGCTGAATATGTCCTGGGAGTGTTGGAGAAGTATGACTGTACTGAAAAGCTTGTAGCTCAGACCTATGATGGAGCCGCTGTCATGGCATCAGAACTTAATGGCGTGCAAGCTAAAATTAAAGAAAAAGTGCCCGAAGCCATGTTTACGCACTGTTACGCACACAAGCTGAGAGGCAAAAATCTCAAAAAGAAAGAGCTGATTTAGCCCAGCAGATAAAAGAAATTGATCAACAATATGCTCAAAACAAATGCCCTAATCTGTACAAAAAAAAAGTAGAACTCAAAACTAAGTTTGATTTATTGTCTACATACTCAATAGAACAATCACTTTTGAAAAGTAAATCATCATATTCTCGGGTCGTCATTTCAGGCGACTTCAACTTGCACGTGTGTTGTCCTGAGAAGCCCATGGTTAAGGACTTTCTAGATTTATTGGACTCATTTAATTTAACTCAACACGTGAACTCTCCCACGCAGCAGCGTGGACATTTGTTGGACCTTGTTTTAACATGTGATGTGACCGTTTCAAACCTTGAAATAGGAGACACTGTATTCTCAGATCATAGGCCAGTGAATTTTCAGTTAACCATCCCCCATGTAAATCCTAAAACATGCATTCCTGCACGTAAAGGCAGGAATGTTAACCATTTAACTGCCGCACGTTTCACTGAGGTCTACAACAATGACATGTTAATTCAGCCCCCGGGGTTCCTCTCCAGCACTGAGGAGCTGACAAACCAGTTTGACTCTGTTTGTGTAAAGACTTTAGATAAAGTAGCGCCTATCAAAACGAGAAGACCAAAACTCAGGGCCGAACCGTGGCTGAATGACACGACCAGAGCTGCGAGGCAGCAATGCCGAAAGGTGGAGAGGAAGTGGAAAAAAGACAGTCTGCAGGTCTCTTTTGAGATGGTAAAAGAGAGCTGGCGCCGATATCAGAAAGCAGTGATAACTGCTAAATCACAATACTTCTCTGATATCATTGCTGCAAATTCTCGTAACCCTCGAGTTCTGTTCTCCACCCTAAACTCTGTTCTCCACCTCACTGAACAATCACCCATGGAAGCCTCGACTGAGCTGTGCGAGAACTTCCAACATTTCTTTTTAGATAAAATCGCAACCACCAGGGCTCTCATTTCTCCTCCATCTCACGATCCATCCATCCCACCTCAATCGGTTGCTGTGTTTGACCATTTTGAACCAGTCTCTCTGTCCTCTCTAGAGCAGGTCATGTGTAGCCTGAAACCATCTGGCTCCCCCTTCGATGTGGTCCCCCCTCGGCTTCTAAAGGAGGTTTTTCACACTCTAGGTCCTGCCATTCTCTCTATTGTTAATAGCAGTCTATCCTCGGGTGTGGTGCCAAAATCATTAAAACATGCTGCTGTTCAACCTCTCCTGAAAAAACCAAACCTCGACCCGTCAGTATTATCCAACTTCAGGCCTGTCTCCAGACTCCCATTTGTTTCTAAACTTCTAGAGAAAATAGTTGAGTCCCAACTAAAGTGCTTCCTGGAGGATCACGCTATCCCCGAGCTATTCCAGTCTGGCTTCAAATCCCTCCACAGCACTGAGACTGCCCTACTGAAGGTTTTTAACGACATCTTTCTATCCACAGATACTGGTGACTCTGTGCTGCTTGTCCTATTGGACCTCACATCCGCTTTCGACACCATTGACCATGAGATCCTCATTGCTAGGTTAGAGCAGTGGGTGGGCATCTCAGGATCAGCCCTAAACTGGTTCAGATCCTACCTCTCTGACAGGTCTTTTTGTGTGTCCATCAACGATTTTACTTCTGCAGTGGCGGCTCTTAAATGGGGGGTTCCGCAGGGGTCCATCCTGGGTCCTCTCTTGTTCTCCTTATACCTGCTGCCACTCGGTGCTATCTTCCGGAAACACAATATACCTTTCCACTTCTACGCTGATGACTGTCAAATCTACTTCCCCCTAAGACAAAATGGTACAGGCTCTATTCAACCTCTGCTCGACTGCCTGGCTGACATCAGGGACTGGATGGCTTTAAATTTCTTAAGCTTCAATGATAAGAAGTCTGAAGCCATATTGTTCCTTCCCAATGACACAACCTCAAACCACTGCATTGACCTGTCTGCTCTACCCCTGTCAGAAAAACAAAAAGTCAAAAATCTGGGAGTGATAATGGATCCTTCCATGAAACTCAACAGTCATGTAAACATGATTGTCAAATCCTGTTTTTTCCAGCTGAGGCGTCTGTCTAAGCTGAAGCCCATATTATCCAAAAAGCACCTGGAGACAGTGATTCACGCATTCATTACATCTAGGCTTGATTACTGCAATTCACTTCTGTTTGGCGTCAGTCAAGCCACCATTGCACGATTACAACTGGTTCAGAACGCAGCTGCCCGATTTTTAACCAGCACACGCAAAAGAGAGCACATTACACCAGTCTTGGCCTCCCTTCACTGGCTACCGGTTCATCTTCGAATCCAATTCAAAATTCTCATGTATGTCTACAAATCGCTGAACAGTCTCGCCCCCGCCTATCTCTCGGATCTGATACACCCATATGTCCCTCCTCGTGCTTTGAGGTCAGAGGATCAGGTACTCTTAATAGTTCCAGAAACTCGCCTTAAGCGCAGGGGTGACAGAGCGTTCTCTGTAGCAGGCCCAAGACTCTGGAACGAGTTACCGCTGCTCATCAAACAGGCCCCCTCCCTCTCGGTTTTCAAATCCCGATTAAAAACTCACTACTACTCCATTGCTTTCAATGCCAGCTGATGTGTACTGGATCGTTTGATTTATGATCTGCAATGTTTTTATGTTTTTCGTGTTGTACTTCATTGTATGTGTTGCCTGTTGCGTGTTTGTTTGTCCAGCACTTTGGTGGACTTGTTCCTGTTTAAAGTGCTTTATAAATAAAATGGTATGGTATGGTATGGTACATCGTCTCCTGCCTAAGTATAAAAGAGGTTCAACCATAGCCACTCCCCTTGCAGAGATCGTCTCTGCACTCTTCCTTTCTGTCCGCACGCACTGTCACACACTCTCTCGCGGTGCGACAGTCTGTACCATACCAGCACCACTGATCGATATAATTTTCAGATTAGCAACTTGTTTATTTTATGAATACTTTTCACTTCATCAAAATCTCATCAAAACTCCAGTGTTCTAAAAGTATGTGGTTGTACTGTATTTGTTTTCTTATTCTGTGAAGGACTGCTGATGCATGAGTGCCAAGTTGGTCCAGAAGTAGGGAGCCTGTTTGGAACTCTAAAGACCAGGGTTCGATCCCCGGTCACGGCATTCATTGTGGTATTATTTTCATTTTTTTTAAGCCTTTTGTTTCGGATAGATCGGGTGAGAATAGATAAATACATCTACATAATAATTCTTTGTTGTTACATGTTTTAAGTTGTTTATTACTAATGTAATTGTAACATTCAAAAACTATTACGGTCTCTCGTCCTGGCCACACCTCCTCGCTCACCCCCACCCGCCTCCCCCTCCTTTAGGCGGTGTCTGTTGACACTCCCATTTTTTTGCATTTTTCAAATCTTGTCCGGGCAAAAAAATCTTTTGACGGTGAGGTGAGTTACACTTTAAGTGTTAGTCTTGTTAAATTCTCGTTAAAGTCCTCCTGTGCATAGCAACCCATTGGTTTTTGGCACAATACCTGTCCACATTTCCGAGTTCGGCCCATAGTTCTTTGTTGTCAGCGCCGACACGTAACAAACGCAATGCGTCAGCGGTGGCGCATAATAGATACGACATATACAGCGAAGCGACATATTTATGGGTTTTTCCACTTTATTAGACAAATATAGATAATATTAATACAAATAATAATAATAATAATAATACAAAAATAGACCCCCAACAGCTCATCCTTAAACTGGACAGTCTGGGGCTGAACACCTCAATGTGGAACTGGCTGCTAGACTTCCTGACCGGGAGACCACAGACAGTACGGGTCGGGAGTAACATCTAGCACCATCACATTGAACACAGGGGCCCCACAAGGATGTGTGCTGAGCCCCCTTCTATTCACCCTGCTAACACACGACTGCACACCATCATACAGCTCCAACCACTTCATCAAGTTTGCGGACGACACAACAGTGGTAGGTCTCATCAGCAACAACGATGAGACGGACTACAGGAACGAGGTGAGCCGCCTGGCCTTGTGGTGCGGACACAACAATCTCACTCTCAACGTGGAGAAGACAAAGGAGATTGTTGTGGACTTCAGGAAGAGGGATGCACAACATGCCCCTCTGACCATCAACAGCACCGCAGTGGAGAGAGTAGACAGCACCAAGTTCCTGGGAGTGCACGTCTCAGAGGACCTGTCCTGGAGCAGGAACACTGCATCACTGGCCAAGAAGGCTCACCAGCGCCTCTACTTTCTCCGCAAGCTGAAAAGGGCTGGAGCTTCAACCTCCATCATGTGCACCTTCTACAGGGGAGCCATAGAAAGTGTCCTGACAAGCTGCATCACTGTGTGGTTTGGTGCATGTACTGCATCCTGCTGCAAAAGCCTCCAGCGCATCGTGAAAGCAGCTGAGAAGATCGTTGGCACCTCATTCCCCTCACTGCAGGACTTACACAGCAACCGCCTCACTCGGAAAGTTCAAGTTCAAGTTCAAGTTCAAGTTCACTTTATTAGGTCCCCAAGGGGCAATTCATCTACAACAAGCCCTCTGCATGGCAGGTGATCCCACACACCCACTACACAGCTGCTTCAGACTGCTGCCATCAGGGAGGAGACTGAGAAGTCTCCAGGCTCGAACCAGCAGACTGAGAGACAGCTCTGTTCATCAGGTAGTCAGGATGCTAAACACTCTGCCTGCTCTGCCTCCCCTCCCATTTGAACTGCCTTAACACAAAAAACTTTCTCACACATTACCACACAACACAAATATTTTAACACTGGACTCTGTGTCATCAAACGGGTTATTCACTAAACTCTCGGTCATGTGCTCATTCAGTTTGCACTACTTCTCATATTTGCACTAATGTTTGTTAGTGCTGGACAATAATTCAATAACGATAAATATCGCAATATACTTTTATTCAATAACGATGATATGAAGTTTAAGCATATTTTCGATATTTCGATAGGATTTTACAACGTTTCACTGACGTTTTTCTGTTTCTGTTTGGTTGGAGCGGCTGCTTCAACAACCCGCCCGGACAGAAAAAGCTGTGACACAAAACGTGCGTGGTGACGTCGTTGTTACGCAGCGCTCACTCCAGCAGCAGGCGTTAGCGGTAGCAGGCTAAAAGCTAAGCTAGTCTCCAAAGCGCGTTAAGTTTTCGCTTCAAAACGAGTCAAACGAGTGCTCATGACCGTCAGAATGTGACTGAACAAAGTTTCACAAGCGAAGAGAAAGAGACGACATCACTGATGAGAGGAAAGACTAATTCGTCGGTGTGGACGTAGTTCGGTTTTGTTAAACTGCAGGTCTCATCTGCAGCGAGTCTTACTCGGTTTCTTTATTTTGCAAAACGTGACGGAGTCGTTCTAACTAGCGGTGGGAACATCTAACTTGTTTAATCTGAAGAGTTTCCACTCGATAAAATATGATGAGTCAGAAGATTAACAATAAAGTTTGAGCTAACGTTTCCCTGAAACTACGACGTAAACAAACAGCCCCTGCAGCGCTGCATGTTTTTTTATTCAAAATAAAACAAATTCATCAGAAGAAGAAAAAACACTGAATGAAAATGTGCAGAAAGACGAAAATAGTGTTTTAATATCTGCCCCTTGTTTAAAAAATACAAAATAACTACAAACAAACAACAACCTTCACTTCACCTGCACCACACCTTCCCAACAACTTTGATTTAATCATCTTTTAAAACATATAAATAGTTTTAGAAATGTTTATGGTGATATCAAGTCAACACAATCCTGTTTCCTGATTTACAACTCAGCTCCTTCAAACTAGTCCTAAATGGAGGTTTTACAAACATTCCCTTCAGGGTTTAATAACTAAACAAATATTTTTTTTTTAGTTTTATACATGACTTGTAAAATACTATGTTCAACCAAATCATAAAATTTTAATAATTTAAACTGATGAAATATTTGTTGGGTGACCATAGCACTTCCTACTAATAATTCTTATAGCTCTTTTTTATAAAATAAAAACAGGGTTTGTAATAGTTTTACATGCTTTTCCCCAAACTTCAATACAACAGATTAAATATGGAACAATCATTACATTATTACAATATATTCAAAACTTTGTCATTCAAAAACTATTTTACTTTATACAGTAATGCAATTGATTTTGTTATTTTTATTCTTAAGTAATTTCCATGAGATTTCTATGTCAGCTTCTTATAAATAACAACACCCAAAAGTTTTATTTAATTAACTATGAATTTCAATGCTGTAAATTTTAAAGATGTTTAAAGTTAAAACTATTAATATTGACACAGTTGAGAATTTTATGGCAAGAAAGTTCATGCTCAATAATCCACGTACCAAATCCAATAATTCTCAGTCGGGTCATCTGGACAGTTTCTTTTTATAGAAATTGGATGGAGGATGGAGGGTGAAACGTTTCTATAAAAAATAAACTGTCCAGATGACCCGACTGAGAATTATTGGGTTGAGAAGTTTATGTTTATTTGATGGTGATTTCCATCTTTTTGGAGGCTAAATACAAATACAAGGTGAACATTAATTTATTTGTATAGTTTATAGTTTTTTTTTAGGCTTTTATATTGTTTATATCGATATTGAATTATATTGTTATCGACCGAAATTAAGAACTATATCGTGATAAAAAATTTGGCCATATCGTGCAGCCCTAATGTTTGTATTACATCACTACCTATAGTCATACTACTGTTTACATTCACTGTTTACATTTATTAATACTATTTACATTTATTACTACTGTTTACATTTATTACTACTGTTTACATTTACACTACTTTTATATCTACACTACTGCTGATACATATACAGTATTCTCTGACCAGCCTTATTTAAGGATGCCCAATGTGCCTTACTGCATATGCCACTTTGCCTCTATACCAACATCAACTACCTCATACATATACTGTGTACATTAACTCATATGCTGCTTTGCCACTCTTTGCAAATGTCAATGCTAGAACCTTCAGTTTATTTTATAGATATACTTTTTATACTTTTTTATACTACTATGCAAAAACTCAGGACAGTATTACACTTTTATTATTTCATTTTATGCTTATGTTCATTAAATGTTTAGTGTTTTAGTGTTGGTGTAAATTTTCATACTTTTATACTACTATGCAAAAACTCAGGACAGTGTTACACTTTTACTATTTTATGCTTATGTTTATTAAATGTTTCAGTGTTTTAGTGTTTAAATGGTTACTGTTGCACCGAGGGACTGAGAGAAACGCAATTTCAATCCTGTGTATGTCCTGTACATATTGCAGATCTGACAATAAAGTTGGCTTTGACTTTGATATGGACTGATGCAACTTATAGGGCGGCGCAACGTGTACGGCGGAAAATATGGTAGTTTAAATAAATTCATACTAAAAACTGTTAAAAAAAATTGGGTTTGAATTCCAGTCAGAGTGAGACATCTGATCTTCATCATGTTGTACGTGCAGATATGAGGTAGTGAGTGCGCTCACCACAGAACAATCTTTGACTCTTTTTCTCCAATAAAACAAGTTATTCGTAAAATAATGTGTTATTGTAACCAGAGTGATTTTATTTATTACAATAGTATTTTCCCCCTTACATTTTATCTTTGGTTGAATTTAGGTTCTTAAGAAGTAATTTCTTAAAGATTTTTTATTGTTAATTATTTCATTAATTTCAAAACATTTTTTGGAAAAAGTCCTCTTTCTTCCTCTTTCTTCTTGAGTAAAAAAACAAAACAAGCAAAAACAAACATCATTCAATGTGTTTGTTCTAGCATGGTTTCTTTGTCACCTGACTGGTAGCAGTATGCAACCATCAGTATCTCATCAAATCAGCTGGTGCTCATCAGGCAAGGTGGGAGAGGCTTTACAGTTGCTGCTGCAGGAGAGGCTTCAAGTTGTTTGTAAACCTCTCTCTAATGCTGTTTGCCACATGTGATGACATGCCTCTCAACTCTTACATGTGTATTTGTGGGACAGAAACCTTCTGCTGATTATGTGTTTTAACCGTGGGAACTGGTGAGTGTTTTGTTTGTTGTCTGGAGCTGGCAGAGTTAGTGCTGGTCTCCATGTAATTGTTTGGGCTCTGCTCTGTTTTAGTTCAGTGCTAATGCTAACAAACTTTGTTGAATATTCTTTTGACGTCATCTTTTTTCATTCATTCATTCAACCTTTATTTAGTCAGGTAAATCTTTTGAACCTCATGGGCTCATTTACGAAAGCGACCTGCTAAAACTAAAGAACAATGAACAGCAGTGATAGAATTTCCTTAAACAATAAACAAACAAACAATAAACAATAGAAAACAAAAAGAGAGAAAAAAACAAAAAAATTTTTTTTTTTTTTTTTTTTTTTTTAACAAAGTATCAAAAAACTAGCAAAACATTATAAGGTAGACGTATAAAATCAAAGACAGGAACAAATCTGCATCTTGAAGCAATTAACTGAAGGTACATTAAATGGTGGAATGCTATTTTGTGCTAATGTGAAATATTGAGAATCCAAGGTTAATGATTATTGAAGAGTACTCAAATGAGTTTAATTATATTTATAATCTAAACTTAATTACTATAGTAAAGATGGAAAAGCATGTACATGTATTGATTCTATTTATGAAATTATTTTGATGTTGATAAATACCCAAGGTTATTTATTAAGAGGTCTGCTTTATACAGGCCAGGTTCCTGATTCTGAAAGCTCCTGATTCCGAAGGTTCCTGATTCTGATGATCCTGATTCCGGATTGTGTCTGTTGTCGAGCTGACCGGACTGGCGAGCTACCCTATAATGAACCAGGAGAACTGTTTAAGTCCCTCAACTCCTTCCAGTCTGGTAGGAGCCGTTTAAGCCTACAACCACATCCACATTTTCATCTGGACTTAACTGTATTGGATCCTTTCCAACAATCCATCTTACTCCCATCAAGGAGTTGAACTGTGAACATTTTTTCCCTTGGCTATAAGAAAAAGAAAAACAATTGTGGAGAATTTATGTTTACAAGTACTTGTCTGTATATATAGATTTTGTAAATATTGCATAATATAATTCACTTTCTTTGCACTATAAGGTTGTCTGTGTGTTTTTGCAAGGTACCACTTCCCTCTAGCAGTCAAACCCAGACTCTTCTGATTTAACTATCTCATTAACCAACTCAAATACCCATATATGTAATGTATATGCTACATTATGTATTGTATGTTCCTATACAAAGACGAAATTGTCTCTCTGCTTTTAACCCATCCACCACCAGGTGGAGCAGTGGGCAGCTGTGAAAAGTGCCCGGGGAGCAAATGAGGATGAGGTGCCCTGCTCAGAGATACCACGAGGTGTGCATCCATCCATCCATTTTCGTCCGCTTATCCGGGGTCGGGTCGCGGGGGTAGCAGCCTAAGTAGGGAGGTGTGCAATGACCGTGAATTGAGCCCAGGACCTTTGGGTCCAGAGTCGGCTGACCTGCCCCTGCATCATCTCGGCCCCCTTCCCCTCCCTGCTTCTCCAGGAGGGGAGGGCAGAAGGAGAGGAGACGTCACATTTAGCAGCAGTAAACACAGCAGCTGAACATGTGTGAAGCTACCAGTCAGACAGAAATAAGCCACGGTTCAGAGCTCATTTAGCCGTGCTGTGTGCCTTTTAGTAGAACACAGAGAGGAAGCGTGACATTAATCAAACAACAATTTACAAAGTATTTTTATGAGTTTTATACATGACTTGTAAAATACTATGTTCAACCAAATCATAAAATTTTAATAATTTCAATAGATGAAATAATATATTTGTTGGGTGGCCATAGCATTTCCTACTAATAATTATTATACTGTAGCTCTTTTTTGTAAAATAAAAACAGGATTTGGAATTGTTTTGCATGCTTTCCCCCAAACTTCAATACAGTAGATTAAATATGGAACAATCATTACATTATATAATATATTAGGGCTGGGCCATATCATATCGTTCACGATAATACCAGTAAAAAAAAGCTTGCCCGGGCAAAAAAATTATGATACGATATGCTAATTTCATGACGTAATACATCAGGGCGCTCCGCCCCCTTAACAACCGAGCGCTTCGAATTAGCAAATCGAACTGCGCACCCCCCTCCACCTGTCGGTACTGGTGTAATGCTAATTAGTTACGCACAATACCAGCTAGCTAAAATGCTAAAAACAAACAACGCGCGTCTCAGCTGTCTCTCCATCCAGCTCTAAACTGCAGGTACAGACAGTTCATCTGTCTCCCCCTCCCCCCACCCCTCTCTGAGCTGCCGATGCGGGCTGCGTCTCCCCCGCTCTAAACTGTCGGTACAAACACGAGCTGCTCAACTGTCTCTTGAGTTCCACAGCCGGTCCATGGACCAAGAGGCAGGTGATCAGAGACAGATCAGTTAGACAAATGGATCATCATTCCTGCATGAACAGATGAAGCTGAAACACGAACAAGCTACAGGGTCAGCTGATCACCTTGTTACAAGTTCTGGAAGTTATACTTCATTTAAAGGTGAATAATGAATAAATAAGTTTGTTCTCTGATCAGTCTAAGAAAGTCTGAAACATTCAGACTTTGTGTGTAATTTTCCAGTCTTGTCACTGGTTGTGAGATGAGAAGTTGAAACTGGGCTGATACAGAAACAGTCAGTTTCAACTCCTAATTTCATCACTATGTCATCTTTGGAATTTTGTTATTCCTCACTATAGGCATCTTTGGAATTTTGTTATTCATCACTATAGGCATCTTTGGAATTTTGTTATGAGAAGTTGAAACTGGGCTGATTCCATCATAGGAACAGTCAGTTTCATCTCCTGAGTTCATCACATAGGCATCTCTGGAACTTTGTTGCTTTGGATAAAGTATTACTTGTGGAAAGAACCCGGCCAACTCTGTTTCGCAAGTGATTCTTGTCTAAAGGAATAAAAAGAAACGAGCTGAGCTCCCAGAGTTAGTTAGAGTCGGACGGGGATGTGCAATCGCCCGGATTGTTTTAATGCTCGCTCTGCCTGTGATTGACGAACGGCTCTCTCACTTTGATGTCAAACGGTAAGAGTATCTGTTTATGCATTAATACTTGTATGTATGTATGTATGTATGTTACTTGTTTGTTTTCTGGTTTGTTTTCTATTTAATGGTTAAAATAAAGAACATTTGTTTTTAAACATAAAATAGTTTCCAGTGTAAAGTCTCTTGAGCTGTGATATTCTTTTGAGGATAATTGCCGATCTCTCTCGATCCTGCATAAATAATATTTCATAAAACATTTATGAATAAAAATTCATAAAATATTTGTAAAATAATATTTCATAAAACATTTTGGCGTCGCTGGAAGGATTGAAAAGAGAGACTACATAATGCTCAAAAGAATGTTCAAGAGAAAATCAGCAAAGGGAGATGAGAGACAGGACAGGACTGAAATACTACCAGGATGGGAAATACCCTGTTATCAGTCCATAGCATTGTGCCTGAGAGATGGAGCAGGACGTTGCGAGTCTTGGGAGGGGTCTCTACGAGATGGAGACCCTGAGACTTTGCTAGAAGTTCTACGAGCAGTAGACGTGAAAATAAAAACGCCAATAGACGGACTGCAACGGCGTTTGTGGGTTTGTGCCACTGCCTGGAAGAGGCAGAATGAAGTAAGTTTGAAACAGAAAAAGGCACTTGAAGAAGCCGAGTTGACCTCTTCATTACAGCGTCAGCATGTGCAGTTGTTAACTACACAGCTAGAAAATATGGCCCGGATTGCTGAGGAAGCAGTGGCTCAGGTGTCCATGTTAAAAAGAGAAAAAAAGAGGAAGACGAAACGGTCTGTATCACCCAAAAGAGTACGGGCTTTTGTAGCTGGGTTAGGTACGGGTTGGAATCCCTCTAACTGGAACGGAAATTTGTGGGGAGATAATTTAAGTGATGAAGAAGAGGAAGAGTCCACTACCTCATTACGCCCCTTATCCCGCAGCAAAAGTGTAAAGCCGGTGCAACGAAGGAGGCAGGAACAGATAGTGAGACCAGATGTTTTACAAGCAAGAGTAGACGCAGATGGTCACTTTGTTTATGAGAATGGTGTACAAGTTATGGATGCTGTTCCACAGGATCAACCGCAGCCTGAGCTTAGAATGATAACTGAAGATTACACTCAGGAGGAGGTAGCTTACTTGTCCAAGAGGCTCCGTCAGCAGCCAGGAGAACATACAGATGTGTGGTTATCAAGATTAGCTGAAGAAGGAGCAGCTCAGATTGACATAGATGCTCGGGATGGGCTGTCATTTGCTGGGTTGTCCACAGAAACCACAGTGAATGCTGATTTCCGCAGAGAAGTGAGAGATTTAGGGAAGTATTCTAGATCTCTATTTGATGTTTATGCTGAGGCTGTTCACCAGGTTTATCCAGCTTTCACTGACTGGCCAGAGATAACAGGACAGTGGGTCACGCTTCGGGAGTGTGTACAGAGATTGGTTCGATTGTGTGTAAGGGATGCTTTAACTGTTGCTGCTGTGGATCAGTACCAGCTGTTACCTATTCCAAAGGCTGTGAGGGATCAGCTGATAAGGACAGCCCCTGTACACTATCGCGCCGCAATCTTGACAGTAATGCTTGGTGCAACAGAGGTTTCTATGTCTGAGATTCGTAGTCGAATCATGGAGTTAGGAACATTGGGAGATTGGAGTACAGAAAGAGTAGAAAACCAGGAAAATAGTTTTCAACATGTGGGTCATGGGCCAGAAAGGGATGCTCGAAGTAATGCACAGGGACCAACTCGTTCTGCTTTATGGAAAGCCTTGATACAGTCCGGGGTCCCATTATCTGAGATTGACGGATTACCAACAGAACAGTTGAGAGAACGATGCCAGGAAGAGGCATTAAAAGTCCGGTGTGCCAGATTTAAAGTTGAACATTTGACCCAGGCATTGAGGGATGTGCTTCAAAGTCCTATTGTTCCTTCTGCACCTCCGTTTAAACCTGAACAGATGGTCAGGAACAAAAACAAGACCACCAGAGTGGCAAAGGTCTCCTCTGATTCTGAGTTTTCAGAGGACAATGAAGCAGTGAGGATGCGAGTTGTGAAACAGGAAAAGGGAAAAAGAAGGGAGAAAAACAGAAAGTCCTCTGACTCCGAGTCTTCAGAGAACAATGAAGCAGTAAGAATGCGCGTTGTGAAACAGAAAAAGGAAAAAAAGGTGAAAAACAGAACGTCACAGCTGTACCCTGATCTGTCAGACCTGCATAGCAGGTATGACACTCCATTTAAAACAGGGAAATTTTGAGTTTGGGGTAGAGAGACCCCTACAGGTCAGATCAGTTTTGGTGGGGAAAGTAAAAATGAAACCTTTTATCTATGAAAAAACTAATCCTTGTCATTCTATCTGTCAACAAGCATTGTGTTCCTTCACAGCCTGGTGTTTTCTTGGCATCTGCTGGTGGGAGGATCAGAAGCGCGCAGAGGACGGCATGGCCAAACCTGGAAAGTGCCATGAGGGTGGAATCTCATGGGTTATCACGTTGTTTGTCGTCAGTGCCATGGTGCTGCAGAGGACGGCATGGCCAAACCAGGAAAGTGCCATGAGGGTGGAATCTCATGGGTTATCACGTTGTTTGTCGTCGGTGCCATGGTGCTGCAGAGGACGGCATGGCCAAACCCAGAGAGTGCCATGAAGGTGGTATCTCATGGGTTATCACGTTCTTTGTCATCGGTACCAGGGTGTTGCTAGGTGACCTCTCCTCCGCAACACTGGAATGTGTCCTAGAGGAGAAAAAAGGGGGCCTTGCCGACTACTATGAAAACAGAAGAACTGTGTCATGAAACAAGATAACTTTGGACGTCCTACGAATCAGTCATGCGTAATGGCAAGTGTGAGCAGTCATTGTACTTTCTACGCATGCAGGAAGTGTTTCAAAGGACATGACATTCCAGAGAATGGTAAACACTCATAACCATGGGTGAAGAAGATTGTGGAACATTTCTGACGCTCGTTTGATTTAAGATTATTGTTTTTTGTTTGTTTGTTTGTTTTTTGGGTTGTTGAACTGATCAGAGACCAGAAGGTGGAATGAATAATGAATAAATAAGTTTGTTCTCTGATCAGTCTAAGAAAGTCTGAAACATTCAGACTTTGTGTGTAATTTTCCAGTCTTGTCACTGGTTGTGAGATGAGAAGTTGAAACTGGGCTGATACAGAAACAGTCAGTTTCAACTCCTAATTTCATCACTATGTCATCTTTGGAATTTTGTTATTCCTCACTATAGGCATCTTTGGAATTTTGTTATTCATCACTATAGGCATCTTTGGAATTTTGTTATGAGAAGTTGAAACTGGGCTGATTCCATCATAGGAACAGTCAGTTTCATCTCCTGAGTTCATCACATAGGCATCTCTGGAACTTTGTTGCTTTGGATAAAGTATTACTTGTGGAAAGAACCCGGCCAACTCTGTTTCGCAAGTGATTCTTGTCTAAAGGAATAAAAAGAAACGAGCTGAGCTCCCAGAGTTAGTTAGAGTCGGACGGGGATGTGCAATCGCCCGGATTGTTTTAATGCTCGCTCTGCCTGTGATTGACGAACGGCTCTCTCACTTTGATGTCAAACGGTAAGAGTATCTGTTTATGCATTAATACTTGTATGTATGTATGTATGTATGTTACTTGTTTGTTTTCTGGTTTGTTTTCTATTTAATGGTTAAAATAAAGAACATTTGTTTTTAAACATAAAATAGTTTCCAGTGTAAAGTCTCTTGAGCTGTGATATTCTTTTGAGGATAATTGCCGATCTCTCTCTCGATCCTGCATAAATAATATTTCATAAAACATTTATGAATAAAAATTCATAAAATATTTGTAAAATAATATTTCATAAAACAAAAGGCAACATATATTTTGTTGTATGTTACATTTATGCCCAACAGATCTTAAGCTTCATTTTATTTACTGGTAGTTGTTTTGGGAAACTACACCTGC
>JBBPBX010082061.1:2791-15818 GCA_038048925.1 Garcialebias charrua | reverse complement strand
TTTGCTGACTTTGACATCTGTTTGTGTCCTGGACTGTTCTTTTGTTCAGGTCGTTGCCTTGAACTATGGCTGAGGAAGTTCATGGACATTCTGGTGTTTGAATGACAGTTCTTTGGTTTTTCTCCCTTAAACTGTCCTTGTCTTGTGTCCATTCATGAGTGAGAGGTCTTGCTCTCGCTTTCTGGCAGCTGTCGCTCTCAGAGTCAAAATGAACCATGTAGACGTCAGCTTTATGCATTCAAATCCAATCGAGCCACCACTGTTACCCCAATCCCCTGGCAAACGCAAAAGTATCATGCATTTTGGTTGAATCCTAGCTCATGGCAAATTACAATTATGTGTTCTGTAAGAAAATAGGTCTGTCTGTCTGATGCTCCCCTTCCCGCACTGCGTGCTGTCATGCTGTAGGCTGAAAAAGAAATGCGAGTAATTTGTCTAATAATAACGCCAATAATATCACTATATGAAAACTCAACAGTGAAATCTTCTCGGCATTTGTCTCCCAGAGCACATCTCTTTGGATCTGGTCGGCACAACGTTTTTCCTTTCCCTAATCTAAAGTCAAAAGCAAAAAATTTTACAAAAAGTTCTGACCAGAAATTGAAAATGAATTTAACCTTGACCCAAGACTGTCTAATCCAATCTGACTGTCCAATCTACATGTCATTGTTGATTTTTTTTTAACTTTATTTACCCAACCGAGGTCTGTCTGCTTGTTTTGTATATAATGTATATAGAAATCTGTCATATCCTGTTGGTTTTGAAATGTCAACATCTGTTTACTGTGATTGTAGTTTTCTTTATTTTCCTTTGATAAGTGCAAATGCCTATTGCCAATGTGACGTGTGCTGCTGACCACTTGACCAGGTCACCCTTGTAAACTAGATCTCTGTCTCAACGGGCTCTACCTGGTTAAATAAAGGTGATTGATTAATTGATTGATTGTTGATTTTTCTCTAGAACTCTCGTGTTCATCTAATTGATGCTCTGAAACTTCTCAAAGTAAGCTTTTCGCTCTGTGGCTGATTTCTAGATAATTTTCACCTCACCTGCCTGATCGTCTCTCTGGTATTTCCACAACCTCTGAGTGGCCTTCCTGCACCTCTCTTCCAATATGAACCTTTTCATATCATTCCACATTTTTCTGGCTTTTTCCCTCCTTCAGTTTCTGCAATTTGCTTCAACCTCCTGTAGGTGGCGCTGTTTGACTGCTCTTCTTCCTGCCACCTGCTGCTCTGAATTTTCTTTAAATTGAACAGTTCTCTGTGTGGCCTAATTTCTTTCCAGTGTCCGCAATTAAGAACAATTCTTCTAGAAGGTCAATCTGTTTTAGCCGTTCATCATAATTATTAATTAACTGTTTATAGTCTGCGACCGTTTTACAATGAGCTATCTCCGTTCCAATTCCATAGAGCTTTTTGTTTCTTGTTTAAATCTGGTTAGGACTCAATTAGCTAAAATTCCTGTTGATCCGTCTGCTTTCTCATCAATTTTTGATGCAAGTTCGCTCAACTTGTTACCCCTCTCTGTTTTTATCGTTGGTAAAAGTCTGATATTTGCTCGGATCCTAAGCAATAGCTCAAAAATGTCTCCTTGTTCCTGCATTCGTTTACCTTGCATGTGCGCCATGATCGCCTTCACGCAACCTCATTCACCCAAAATGTTTATTCCCCATCCGTTCTCACATGCACTTGAGATCTCTTGTAAAAACACAGTAAAAAGTCTGAAACAATTCTGAGGTGAAAACCTCTGTGTTCAGGCTTATTTCTATGTTGATCAACAGCTCCCTCTGGCGGACAAAATTATGGCAGCACCATTCACCACTTGAAGAAAAAAGAAAACTTCACTTCACACTCACTTCACTCTCTCTGAGTCGACACAGACAATTAATGACAATCAAAAACACCGAAAATGGACATATATATATATATATAAAGACATCCCCCTTTGACATTAATTGACACGAACAGACAAAAGAAACGAGGACAAATAATTGGGATGCCTTCCCCCCAAAATAATGATTCACATTAAAAAATTTAAAGAAATGCGACGCAAAGTATTTTAAAACAAATTAAACATTAGCCCAAGTGGCATCACTAAGCTTCCGTATGCAACCCTCTGGCGGCTGCTTTTCTCTTTTTTTCTTTTTCTACAGACCTCTTTCGGTCAACGCCCCCAGTGCGAGTCCACTGCACTAAATCCGCATGTTCAGCGCAAGGCACACTGGGAGCTGTAGTTTTCACCTCAGCGTGAACTTCCGGCGACCCCTCCAACGACGCCAGACTTCGGCCGCGTCCGAACTTTGAAACAAGCGGCAGCTGTTCTTCTACTCATGCGCGGTCATGAAACAAGTCGAACAACCTCTTCCAGCTACTCAAAGGATCGAACGCTCCGGAACCACTTTTCTAAACAAGACAGTGAAACAGGTCTCCGTGACTCCCACTAGTCACGCGGACGAACGGATGCGCCCCACGCAAACAAGCGGCCACAACCTGCCCCCACGGCCCGAATAGAAAACGTTTATCCCCCAAAAGTAAGTAATCAAAGCCTCAATGTTCGAGCACCTCGTGATTAAATGAAACCCGAACCACACACACAACGACACACACGAAGGAAAAACCACGAGCACGCGCCCCCCCTCTCACGAGCACACGCCCTCGGCCCGAAGCCGAGCTGCCGGGGCCGTCCCGCACACACACACACAAGCGTCTGTTCAAACTGAAACCTGTGTCGTCAGAACAAGCCAAATACGTATAATTAACTTTAACTCTAAGAACCATAATACATCACGAGACTGAACTCCTTATGTTTGCAGTTTAATTTGGGACTGTGGCCAAATAGTCGTTTCTGTTTAATACACGGTCGACTCACCTTATGTAGTCATGTCTCAGAGCTCCACTGCAACACATCTGAAGAAAGTCATCGTCGCACCCTCCAAATCAGAGAAAGAGAGAAGGCCAGACGTTCGGGGTCACCATGTTGAAGGGATTTCTCTTTAGGTGTTCGAATGACCAGTCTCTCTTAGGAAAATGATGAAGATTTATTGACAGAAACACAGGTTTACAGGTTAACAGAGTTACAGCATGAATAAGCAATTCTTTGTGCACAGAGAATTGTGAGCATTTTGACAGACCTGTCCTAGGCGAGGTTCTTCAAAAAGTGCTGAAGATATCTGAGATGTTTTGGAGTATGAAGCTGCCGTTTGAGCTTCTCTGGTCTCTGATTGGCTCAGAGCACTGATAAGGCGTCCTGGAGCCTTTCTGCTTGTCAGTTCTATGACCTTGTAGATTTATAGCTGTGAGAAGTCTCTCGAAACTGTGTTCTTTGTTCTGCTTATCTGCTCAGTAAGAGAGTTTTAGAAATGTACCATTAGATGTGTCCTGTGTGTAATATTAATGTAAATTAATGTCCAAGTGTGTGGTTCATAAGTACTACTTATTTTAGTAGTATGATTCCTGTGTTTGTGTGTCTGTGTGTTCCGATCTCCTCAGAAGGCCAAGAGAAGCACAAAGGGCAACTGCCCGCTTAGCATGTTATCTGCATCTGAACATCCTGTTCGTTAGATCTAAAAGTATGTCTTATAATGTTGTCTAATTGCATAAACATATGTAAAACAGTTGTGAATACCTTGATTATCAAGCACTTGTGTACAGTATTAATCATATACAGTAGTGTATACGATTCAAATGAGATTAACATATAGAACTTCTAAACGTGTGTATTTTCCTTCAGCTTATAACAACTTAACAACAAGTTAAAGCTGGATTTTGGATAATAGTCGACAGATTTGACACCAAGCGGGACCCGCTTCATCTAACAAGCTGCACACCAGACGCTGAGTGGACTGTGGACCAGAACCGAGTGACGATGAGGATGATGTCGGACTTTACTCCATGAAAAACATGACTTACAGCAGGTAAACAATGGCCCTCATTCACGAAAATGTTCGTATTTTTATCCTAAATTTCTCCTACTTTTGTTCGTACGAAGCGTTCGTACGAACATGCCACGTCAGATTCAACAAAGTCTTCTATCCTGAGGAAACGTGTGTAAATGGGTTGCGTAAATATGATGAATCCCACCTGTTCTAAACAGCTGCGCGTGCACGCGGAGAGGTTATTTACATAATTCCCACCCCTCAAAACACCATATAAGGCCACGTTTCCTGCCTTCTGACAGCAGGAAGTGTCCATTCATTCAAACTCAAGAAGTAAAAGGAGGAACTTCACGCGTTCGGAGATCTGCTCTCAGTCGCGCTGTGGCGCACCGCCACCCCGCCACCCCCCACCCCCCCGCAAGTGTCGGATGGTCAAATATCTTTAATTTTAGTGTACTGTGTTACATTATAGTTTCACTTATTCAGAAGAGCCGTGGCGCACCGCTACCCCCCACCCCCCGCAAGTGTCGGATGTGTTTTTGAACAGAAGCATTTTAAAATGTCTCGAAACTACAGTTAACTTCATATTAATATTGTAGTGCATATGTTTTGTCTCCCGTGGGTCGTACAGTATCAGAAATCAAGAATAAATGGTTTGATCTGAAAATGGCTTCAAACAAACGTCTCGCCGCAGCACGGACAGGAGGTGGTCAAGGAATAGTCTGAGATGGTGGACAATAAATGCCACGCTGCAAGACGCGTGCCAACATGTTTTGCAGCACAAATGAGTCATGCGCGCACCTCCTGGTCAGCGCGCAACCACATTCTGCAGGTTATATTTCGAATCAGATATAATAATCTATTGCTCCGATGGTGTTTGGCACAAGATCAGTCTTAATTCGTACTTGTTCTGCGGCGGTGTATGGGGATTTTATGTACCTGGGTGTTAATATGAGGAGCGGCTTTGATGACCAAGGGGAGCGCACGACTCACTGAAGCCTGCGCGACACACCAGACAAATTAAACTTAAAATTATAATTCTAATTCAAACAGAATAACCTATTGTCAAGAATAATTATGGTGCGTGATTTTTTTAAACCCAAAATATTTTCTAAATAACGAAATATGAAGTTATTAGTTAGGGAAATCCATCTGGATAACAGCGGACCGACTGCTCCTAAAATATACGACAGGTCCGGACCACTCGTAAATTTTGTTCGTATCTGAAAAAAATCCTAGGATACGAAAACATTGTTGAATGCCACAAATGATCCTAAATCACTCGTACGCACAGTTTAAGAACAAATCTGTGCGTACGAACGGTTCGTGAATGAGGGCCAATGTTCTTAATATAATGTTTGCTTGTGTTTACTTTGATCACACAACAACGGAGTTTTTGTTTATTTATTTATTTTTCTGCCAGGTGGAGAAGCTGTCGTTCCAACAGGCGGACCGGTTCTGATGGGGTCCAGATGAAAACACAGCAAGAGTCCAATTCATTAACGTGTTTTATTAGTGTTCCGTTTAATTCTCAGTGTTTGTGTGACGTACAGTTTGTGGTGTTGAATAAATAAAAAAATAAAAAATAAACCTGGTGTCTTCATTTTCATAGCACGTTACGCATTGTTTAAATAACGTAACGAGTCCAGATAGATAGCTCAGATTACTATATATCTCCCACGCTGACATAAATATTGTTTATTATTGTTAAACTGTAATAATTTATTTAGCACATATTTTGCAGCGTGACACGTGAAATGTCCTCCTGCCCACTGTCCGCGCGTGCGTGCTGCGCGCATGTGTTGAAACAAAAGCTCCGCGGGAGATGTTTACATTATCAACAGGGGTCAGCGAAAAAGATCCACCCTGAGAGGTGGATCAGAAAACCATCAGATGCAAAGAGGGGGGCCAGTGGTGTCGTGTCAACGATGAGCAAAGACGCAGAGAGAAAGGAGCGGTTTCACTCAAAATACGCGCTGTGTAAACAGGACCTGAGCTGAATACAGCACCTCAGACTGAGGAAGTCTTTCGGACGAAAGACGAAAAGTTTCTACTTTTTTGTTTTGTTTTTTGAATGTCCAGAGGACCAGACTTAGCTTTTATAGATCCATGTTGCTATAAGCTTAGACTGCTAGAGGACAAACTGACCACATCTTTTCACTATACTACTTTCTTTACTTTGCTCAACCTGTTTTGTATTTGTAATTATTTTTTCTATCCTTAACATGTGTTTTTGTCTTTCTTTCAGGTACACCTGCACCTATATCTGGACCTACCATTCTGTGTTCGTTTGTCTTTCCTTTCTGTCCTCTCAAACCCAGCCGGTAGAAGCAGATGGCCGCTTGTCCTGAGACTGGTTCTGCTGGAGGTTTCTTCCTGTTAAAAGGGAGTTTTTCCTTTCCACTGTTGCCATTGTGCTTGCTCAGGATGGGAGACTGCAACGAAGTGAAGATTTGAGTCTGCTGGCTTCCGTAGATAGAGAAGGTTTCCTAATCGTCTTTTCTATGTACCGGTATGTGAATTTTCCTGTAAATTGTCCTGAGACAAATTTTTTGTGATATGACACTATATAAATAAACTGAATTGAATTGAATTGACTTTGATAGACTTGCGACCCGTCCAGGGTGTACCCCGCCCCTCGCACTGTGATTGCTGGACATGGGCACCGGTGACCCCGTGACCCAAAAATAGAAGAAGTGGGTAAAAGATGGATGGATGGATGGAATTGAATTGAATCTGTGG
This sequence comes from Garcialebias charrua, assembly GCA_038048925.1. Lineage (NCBI taxonomy): Eukaryota > Metazoa > Chordata > Actinopteri > Cyprinodontiformes > Rivulidae > Garcialebias > Garcialebias charrua. The sequence continues at coordinate 9,199 of JBBPBX010082061.1, read as the reverse complement.
TGGAAGTGGTCTCCAGCTACAAGTATTTGGGTGTGCACCTGAATAACAACCTCAGCTGGTGCAACACCAGCCTGATAGCACATCAGAGACTCTACTTCTACAGGCGGCTGAGACGAGCTGGTCTGAGCAGCCCAGTCCTCACCTCCTTCTACAGGTGTGCAGTGGAGAGCATCCTGTGCTCCAGCATCAACGTGTGGCATGGAGGCTGCACAGCTGCAGAGAGGAAAGCTTTGCAGAGAGTGGTGAAGGCTGCACAGAAGATGTTGGAGTCAGTCTCCCTACCATCATAGACATCTACACCTCCAGATGCAGGAAGAGGACTAACTGCATCATGAAGGACCCCACTCACCCAGCACACACTTTTTGCCCACTCCCCTCAGGCAGGAAGTTGAGGAGAATTAAGTGTAGAACCACTGGACTGAGGAACAGCTTCTACCATGAAGCTTTTTAGACTCATAAATCCCAAACCAGAAAAAAAATTGTAATGCCACTTTAATTGATGATATGTCCCTATCTGTGCTGCTGATTATCCATGCTGCTGATTTATTGACTTGAAACTGCTATATTCAAACCCATCTGCTCGCAACAGACTCATGTTCAGGCTGCTGCTTTAATACACAGTATTATATTACATTGTTATTGTTTAGCGTATATCTTAGATCCTTGTATGCTGTTTCTTTTTTATATACTTTGTTTTTGCTATTTTTGGGTGTAACTAGGATCTTGGGTGCACAATTTCGTTCCACCTCATGTACCACATGTGATGCAAATGACAATAAAGCTACCTTGAAGAAAAACACGTTCCCATTTGTTTATTATGAACGGATGAAAATACCTAGTAACATGATTTCAGTTAGTGGTTGACCCCAAATGGCAGACCGAGCAAGAGACTAAGACAGAGTTAGAAACATAAGTGTTTTTATTTACAGGTGCTGGAACAGTATGCTGAAAGGAAGACGGGACACGGTGAGTACTTGGCTGATATTGGAGTAATCGTTCATTGATAAGAACCGGAGAATGTCTTATTGAAAAAAGGCTTGTTTGTAGATAAGAATTCAATAAGAGGATTGAGAGGTTCTGGTTCCAGGAGGTTCCTTAATGGGAGAGGCGGTGAGACCCGTTGGAGAGGTACAGGGTTTGTTGAGTAGATGGTTGGTTCTTCAGGCTGAAGGCTTTTAATGGTAAAAGGGACACAGTCTGGATGAGTAGAGATCACAAGGAGGCCTAGGAAAGCTAGATGAGTCCAGGACTTTAGAAGTCACTGCTGAAGACCATAAAACAGGTCTTTAGAAACTAAACGTCAGGAGACAGTTTTTAGTGGCTGTCCATTGCCTTTACCATAGGTATGATAATGTCCTGGCACTGAAGTGGTGTCTGGCTGAGGCTTTGGTGCTCCTCCAGATTCGTCCCTCCAATCCGGTTCAGGTGTAATGGTGGCTGTTTAGAAACTGCTGCAGCTGTGGGAGAGAGTGTGGCTGGCAGAAGCAGAACTCTCACACCAAGTAAAAATACTCTAGGCTCTATCTTTTTAATTCAATTCAGTTTATTTATATAGTGCCAAGTCAAAAAAGGTTATCTCAGAGCACTGAACAAAAACAGTCACATACATCATAAATGCCAGCTATTATACTTTTCTATCTAAGGAAGCCAGCAGATGCACCAAGTCTTCATTTCACTGCAGTCTTCCATCCTGAGCAAGCATAAAGGCAACAGCGGAAAGGAAAAACTCCCTCATGAGAAAGAAACCTATAGCAGAACCAGGCTGAGGACAAGCGCCATCTGCTCCGACTGGCCAGGAAGGAGAAATGGACACAGAATGGCAGATCCAGAATGGAGGTGAGTAGGTCCTCACGCCACACTGCCCTCAGGGAACCCAAACCTCTTCTGAACCACAACGATCAGCTCTCTGATCCGACGACCTTTCTCTCAGAACATTCAGGGCTCTTGTGGCCAGGATGAAGATCTCCGTCCTGGTTGGAGTCACGCGCACATCCACACTTGAGTGTGGATGTGTACTTGAGTCAGAAACTCATTCCGCTCGATCTTGAAGATACTGTATGTGACAAATTCCTCTTCTTGGAGATTTGCACTGCCATCTTCCAAAAGGCCGTATAGAGAGAAAGCATATTGTCTGTCTGTCTGTCTGTCTGTCTGTCCAATAATAATTAGATGTACTTCTACAATTGAATAACTTAGAAGTAACTCCGTTCAAAATGCTCACCGAAGCAAAGCATTCTTAGCAAACACAAAGCTGACTGTAACTCGGTTAGTTCTACAGAAAATGGGCTCAAATGTGGAGTGGCAGTAGCTGACAGTCATTCACAACTTGTACTCTGACCGCTAACTGAGCATGTAAGATTCATGTATAAAACTCTATAAAACTCAGTTGTTTCTTTAGCTAAATGTCATGAACCCCTTGATAAGATTTAATGAAATGTTTAATAAAGTGATCACAGGATGTACAATTCACTAACCTTTTTAATCAACCCAGTTCAATATGGCTGTCACAACTGATCAAAATTATCTATCACAACAATGACAGTAACTAAGTCCATTAGGTGTAACTTCACATGATGCATGTTATTCTCAAAGTTTGACTACAATAGCTGCAACACCGTCATTTCTCATCGCAATATGATATTAGACTAAACCTGGTATGACAGCTAGCAAGGGATATGCAGTCCTTCAAGGATTGTCTTTGGTTTGTTAGTGTTGAAGTTGTGGGTGTTGTTAGGATCATTCATGAGCAGCAGATTTGGCTCCAGAAAGCTGAATCTGGGTTTAACAAGAGGAGTTCTTGTTGTCTGACAGAAAGGCTGTGATGGCTCCACAAGTGTTTTTCTCAGTGTGGTTTACTCAGTTACATCCATATCTTACACTTGAACATTCCCTGCCTCTCAGTCACACACACACACACACACACACACTTGCTCAACAGACAGGAACATCTCAAAGGCTTTTACCTTACATACCTTCCTCCTTGGGCAGATTTTTACTGAGAACTTGAAGTTGTTGAAGGAGACTCTTATAGTCCACAACTCTGCTTGTTGTTTTTGTATGTTGGTTGCCAGACATTTGCAAAAAATTGGAATAAAAAAAAAAACTGTGGTCAATATATATACTATATAAAGTAGTCCCTCATTTATCATGGTGGGTTCATACCCTGAAGCCATGTGACAAGTGAAAAACCACAAAGTAGGGATAGTTGTGCAAGTTGTAAGTAGTAGTTTATTTACCGGTATATTTATTTATATTAAGGCATTTTAAACCCTTCCCACACTCTTGCAATATTCTAAACAATGTTTCTAAACTCTAAATACTTTGTACTCTACAAGAGCACAGAATGTCATGATTTCAGCTCCCTGTCTCCTCTACTCTTTGCCACCTGCAAGCGCTCTTGGCCACACCCACTTCTCTGCTCTGGACAGAGAACAGCTGATCATCATCAGCAGCAGGAAGCTTATCCTGCAGTGTGGGCTGCACAAAATATGCAGGAGGTGCTAAATGTAAAAAAAAATCAAATAAAAATTATATTCTGATCGTGCAGCTCATCCTTCAATCAGCCAATTGTGTGCCGTGTCCAATTTTATTTGAAAAACCGCGATGGAGCGAGTTTGTGATAAACCAACCACGAAGTAGTGAGGGACTACACACAGTGTGTATATTATATATATTTGCAACTAAAACTGAAAAGATGCACATACAATCAGGCCACTTTTAAAATGATTATAGTTATATTGACTCAAAGTAGCAGGCTGGAAAAAGAAAAAACAGGATACAGTACTGTATAAAAAATAAGTCTTTATTTACAGGTGGTAAGTTCTGAGCTGAAAAGGAAGGCGGGACAAGGTGGGTACTTGAACATTGTTTTGGATGAATATTAATTAGGAAGCGAAGATGTGGTTCACTTACTGATAATGTCTTTGTTGTAGGAATCAGAGGGGAGTGCCATGAGCTCATATTTCTAGGAGATATTGACTTGGAGAGGTAAGCAATGTTGGGAGAGAGGAAAAGGTTGGGTTGAAGCAGAGAGTTGACGATTCAGGCTGGAGGCTTTGGTTTGTAGATGGGACACCATCAGAGTGAGTCGAGTCTTGGAGTGCAATAGTCAAAGTCAAAGTCAAAGTCAACTTTATTGTCAGATCTGCAATATGTACTGTACAGGACATACACAGGACCGAAATTGCGTTTCTCTCAGTCCCTCGGTGCAACAGTAAACATCTAAACATTGAAACACTGAAACATATAATAATAGACATAAGCATAAAATAGTAAAACTAACACTGTCCTGAGTTTTTTGCATAGTGGTATAAGAGTATGAAAATTTACACCAACTCTAAAACTAAAACATTAAACATTTAATGAACATAATACTGTCCTGAGTTTTTGCATACTAGTATAAAAAAAAGAGTATAAAAAGTAGGGATGTCCGATAATATCGGCCTACCGATATTATCGGACCGATATTGGCATAAAAATGTAAAATCTCTACATATCGGTATCGGTTTCTCTTCCGATAACAAAAGTCCGATAAAATAACTGCTGGGTTTGGCAACCTGGCAACAACGCTTGGGGTCCAGAGACGAGTGCAGGTCTAATGGCGGCGGCTAACAACAGTAACGCGGTCCACCAGAACCGAACCGACGCGCGGCGGCCGGGAGCTCGTCTCGATGTCCGCCTAGCAGCCTAAGATGTCGGATGGACACCCAGCTAACGTGGAGAAGCAGCTCCGACAGCCTTTTTTGGATGGATGGACTCGTTAGCACGGAGCTAACGAGTGCAGGTCTAATGGCGGCGGCTAACAACAGTAACGCGGTCCACCAGAACCGAACCGACGCGCGGCGGCCGGGAGCTCGTCTCGATGTCCGCCTAGCAGCCTAAGATGTCGGATGGACACCCAGCTAACGTGGAGAAGCAGCTCCGACAGCCTTTTTTGGATGGATGGACTCGTTAGCACGGAGCTAATGAGTGCAGGTCTAATGGCGGCAGCTAACAACAGCTAACGCGGTCAGCTTGTTTTGGATGAACGAACACCGCGGAGAAACGGCTTTCGGTAAGTTTATTAAAGTAAACTCTTTTTATGGCTTCAAATGTATGGACTTAACAAGCTAACAGTCCTTCCTCTAAACAGCAGGAGCAGCACAAGGTACGGAGCTCCGACGTGCTCGGACGTGCTAACAGACGAGACAAGCTTGATCAGCTCAAAGTAAGAAATTATATTTTTATTTATCTGTTTTGTACTGTACCTGTAAAGTACTGTTTTTTTATTATAGTTATGGCCAGTTAAATGGGCTCATCAATCTTTCAGTCTAATTCAACTGTGTAAAGGACTTTATTTTCTAATCTGAAAGGTCTGGACTGAAACTGTGTGCCTTTCTGTTTTTATTGCACACCACTTTGATATAGCATCTTTTTGATTTTGCTCATATGGAGCAGGGCTGATTGAGCCGAGTTTATAATTTCAATGACTGTATGGCCAAGTGATGGGCAGCCAAGGCTGTCCATATTTGTGCACTTTTGTTTCTTTTCTTTGCAGTTTACCTCATTTCTCAAGTGTTGTTTGTACCTCATAGAAATGTGCAGTTTTCAAAATGTTATTGCTGCCAGCCACATTTTATTTAACAATGAAAAATTATAGTTGGCTGTACATTTTACTTGTTATTTTAGTTGACATTACAGTACATGTTCCAAGTACTTTTACAGCTACAATGTTTAATTTTATTTAAGTCAAATTTTTCCTAGCTATAGTGGGTATTGTCAGGATTATCTCAGGGAGAGCATGATCCAACCTATTGTTTAATTTTTTTTTTAAATAAATATGGCAGTTTTTCCACAACTTCAGTTGAAATGGTTCTTATTTTCTACAGACTGTTTGCCTATGGAATGTATCCAGTGGGGCAACACAATTATGCAGACAAAATGTCCCTGACAGGAGATATATAATTTCACCTTAATATCGGTTTGTAATATCGGTTAATATCGTAATCGGAAATTAAGTGTTAAACAATATCGGCATATCGAATATCGGCAAAAAAGTCAATATCGAGCATCCCTAATAAAAAGTATAACTAAAATAAACTAAAGGTTTCTAGCATTGACATTTGCAAAGTGGCAAAGCAGCGTATGAGTTAATGTACACAGTATATGTATGAGGTAGTAGTTGATGTTGTTATAGAGGCAAAAAGTGGCATATGCAGTAAGGCACATTGGGCATCCCTAAATAAGACCGTTCAGAGCACACTGTATATGTATCAGCAGTGGTGTAGATATTAGAGTAGTGTAAATGTAAACAGTAGTAATTACATGTAAGCAGTAGTAATAAAAGTAAACAGTATTAATAAATGTAAACAGAGAATGTAAACAGTATTATGATTATAGGCAGTGATGTAATACAAACATTAGTGCAAG
>JBBPBX010082060.1:0-15818 GCA_038048925.1 Garcialebias charrua | reverse complement strand
TGAGATTTTAAAAAAGGAGTTTGTGAAACTCCTTTTTTTTATCCAATAAAAGACAAACGTAAAATAAGTTTTAACCGTACCGAGTGAGATTCGAACCAGCTTTTGAGAAAAGTATCTGCGCGCCAAGCCAATGCTTTAAGCAATGAGCTACTGGGCAACTTGCTTTTTGTAGGTCCACTCTGAGTTTTAACAGATCGCCCCTCAGAAAATCCTTGCTACGCACGTGTAAAATAAGCTGATTTGTTATCAGTTATTAACAAACATTAAACTCAGAAACACTGGACTCTGTGTCATCAAACGGGTTATTCACTAAACTCTCGGTCATGTGCTCATACAGTTTGCACTACTTCTCATACTTGCACTAATGTTTGTATTACATCACTGCCTATAATCATAATACTGTTTACATTCTCTGTTTACATTTATTAATACTGTTTACTTTTATTACTACTGCTTACATGTAATTACTACTGTTTACATTTACACTACTCTAATATCTACACCACTGCTGATACATATACAGTGTGCTCTGAACGGTCTTATTTAGGGATGCCCAATGTGCCTTACTGCATATGCCACTTTTTGCCTCTATAACAACATCAACTACTACCTCATACATATACTGTGTACATTGACTCATACGCTGCTTTGCCACTTTGCAAATGTCAATGCTAGAAACCTTTAGTTTATTTTAGTTATACTTTTTATACTTTTTTTATACTAGTATGCAAAAACTCAGGACAGTATTATGTTCATTAAATGTTTAATGTTTTAGTTTTAGAGTTGGTGTAAATTTTCATACTCTTATACCACTATGCAAAAAACTCAGGACAGTGTTAGTTTTACTATTTTATGCTTATGTCTATTATTATATGTTTCAGTGTTTCAATGTTTAGATGTTTACTGTTGCACCGAGGGACTGAGAGAAACGCAAGTTCGGTCCTGTGTATGTCCTGTACAGTACATATTGTAGATCTGACAATAGCTATGTTTCCATCCAATTTAAATTCGATTTTTGAGCGAATTTTAGAAAATTTCGCTAAAATGTAAATTAAAATTATGAGGATCAGAAGTGTTTCCATTAACTGGCTTGAAGCGCATCTGCAATGCCACGCAAAGCGTCTCTACGTCAGACGTCAGCGTCATTACGTCACACGTCAGCGCCATACGTCAGACGTCAGCGTTACGCACTTCCACAGTAAACAGGAAGTAGCGTTTGAAAACAGACATCTCGGCAAAATGGAGAGAATATTTCAGGTATGTGTTGCTATCGGGCAAGTTGTATTTATTCTGTCATGCCAACTAGTTTTAGCGATGTTACATGTTGTCCGGAGCGGAAACAGCTGATCAGTCACGTGACGTGAATGTTCGCTGCGGCAGAACTGAGTCGGCTAATCTGTTTCCATCTGTCGTTTAGCCGACTCAGCTCTGAATCGACTCCCCAAAAACTACCTCAAGCGAGCGTATAAACTTTAGAGCGACTTAGAGGAAGTTAACTCGAATTATGCCGTTTCCATTTAGCTTTTCTGATGCGATGCTTCATAATGCGCACCTAGAAACCTTGATGGAAACACGCCTAATAAAGTTGACTTTGACTTTGACTTTGACTAATATATATTCAGCTAACAATTTTTTTTTAGTCGTTTCTGTAGTTAAATTTTAATGAGTTAGAACGAGCTGATGACTCAACAACACGCAGCAGTCCCGCCCCTGCACGCAGAAAGTCCCACCCCCCCGCAAAATCTCTGCTGGCGCTACGAATTCTGGGATAGCCTCCGTCTTGAAGGATTCACGGATGCATCCTCAGATTTCGACAGGAAGTAGGCCGCATTCCTCGGCCGCATGAGGAGGAGTCTTCGAATTGGGACAGTCCTCCGCGTGGGGCAATGACGTATGCGGCCGACAAATGCGCACTCATGAGGACCCAACCCCTGAATTGAGACACAGCCACTGTCTCGATCCGCTCTGTGAGGTGCTGGCTAATATATTTAACTCCTCCCTCAAACTGGCAACTGTTCCACCTGCCTGAAGACCTCCACCATCATCCCAGTTCCTAAGAGCTCTGCAGTGACTGGACTGAATGACTACTGACCATTAGCCTTCACCCCGATAGTAGATAAATGCTTCGAAAGACTGGTCATGGCCTACATCAAAGCTACAATCGACATCAGCAAGGACCATCAGTAGTATGCATCCTGCAAGAATCGATCAACAGAGGATGCCATCTCCTCTGTGGTCCACACTGCTCTCACCCACCTGGAGCAGAAGGATGCCTACGTCCGTATGTTCTTTGTGGACTTCACGTCTGCCTTCAACACCATGATCCCCCAAACCCTGATGGAAAAACTACTCACTAAGCCCCTCCATATGCAACTGGGTTCTGGACTTCTTAACCAATAGACCACACCTCTCAGCACTGGCTCCCCTCAGGGCTGTGTGTTGAGCCCCCTCCTGTTCACTCTGCTCACATATGACTGCGCACCTACCTATCCAGACTGTCATACTGTAAAGTTTACAGATGATACAGAGGTGGTGGGATGCATCACAAACAATGATGAGTCCGGCTAGGAGAAGAAACTCCTGGAGAGCTGGTGCAGGAAGAACAACCTTCACATCAATGTGGAGAACATGAAGGAAATGATTGTGGATTTCAGAAGGAACAAACACACCTATCCGCCACTGAACATAGAAGGATCTGCGGTGGAAGTGGTCTCCAGCTACAAGTACTTGGGTGTGCACCTGAATGTCAACCTCAGCTGGGACAACAATACTACCAGTGTTACCAGCACTACCAGCAACAACACTACCAGCCTGATAAAGAAAGCTCATCAGATATTCTACCTCCTCAGGCAGCTGAGGGGAGCTGGTCTGGGAAGCTCAGTCCTCACCTCCTTCTACAGGTGTGCAGTGGAGAGCATCCTGTGCTCCAGCATCAATGTGCAGCATTAAGGCTGCACAGCTGCAGACAAGAAAAGTTTTGCAGAGAGTGGTGAAGGCTGCACAGAAATCTGTTGGAGTCAGCCTCCCCAACATCACAGACATTTACACCTCCAGATGCAGGAAGAGAGCCACCTGCATCATGAAGGACCCCACTCACCCAGCACACACACTTGTTGCCCCCACACCCCTCAGGCAGAAGGTTGCTAAGCATTAAGTGTAGAACCCCTAGACTGAGGAACAGCTTCTACCCTGAAGCTGTTAAATTGCAAACCACTCAATGTTTAAAATAAAAAAAGCACTGTAATGCGACTTTAACTGGTGATATGTAACTTATCTGTGCTGCTGATTATCCATGCTGCCAATATCATGTGGCTGACTATCTCATGCAACTGTATTCATTTATACTCATCTAGGTATTCACTACAGACTCGGGCTGCTGTTTAATATACCATATTATTTTACATTATTAGTGTTTAGCGTATATCTTAGATCTTAGTGTATCATTTAGCGTTTGTTTAGCGTATATCTTAGTGTACATCTTAGATCCTTATGTACTGTTTCTTTTTATACTGTATACAGTATTTTTGCTATTTTGGGGTGTAACTGTGACCTTGAGTACACAATTCTGTTCCACCTCATGTACCACATGTGATGTGAATGACAATAAAGAAACTTGAACTTGCACTTGAACATACCGTACATACATATGTACATACATGTTTCAGAAAACCAGTCAGTATCTTGTGTGACCACCATGTGCCTCCAGCAGTGCAACACATCTCCTTCATAGAGTTGATCAGGTTGTTGATTGTGGCCTGTGAATGTTGGTCCACACCTCTTCAATGGCTGTGCAAAGTTGTTGGATATTGTCAGGAACTTTAACGGATGGTCATATACACCGATTCAAAACATGCTCAATGGGTGACATGTCCCGTGAGTATGCTGGTCATGCACAACTGGGATGTTTTCAGCTTCCAGGACTTGTGTAGAGATCCTTGCAACATGGAGCCGTGCATTACCATGCTGCAACATGAGGTGATGGTCATGGATGAATACAGAGCCGGCCTGCCATATAAGCAGACGAAGCAGCTGCTTAGGACCCCGTAGGCACTAGGGGGCCCCCTAAGATGAAATTATTATTTTTTCTTAGTAAAGATTGATTTCTATATGATTCTATTACACACAATTTCATTAGAAAGTTGTGATTTTTCTTTTAAACAATAATATATGTAACCGGGTGGTTTATTAGTTTCAAAATAGTGTTTATATGAAAGTGAACGTAAATTTCCACCCATGTTGGGCCCATGAACGCACCTATGCCCCAGGCCGTTTCTCCACGAGAGAAGCGGATGGAAGAGGAGCAGATTGTTCTGCAGAAAGTTAAATTTTAAACTCTGATAAAGTTGTTGATTCTGAACAACAGCATTACCCTGTCTGAAGTTTATATTGGATGAGTTTTTATAAGATATTAGTTTCAGTGCGTGAGTGAGGAATCCTTGATAAAATCCGCTTTGTTAGGAAAAGTCAGCCACTCGGTAACAAGTCAATTTATAACTTGTTAGGATCATTTACTGAGCCCAACTGGTCATAAAAAAGTAACTGGCCCAAAGACAACTCGCTTCAACAACATTAATCATAATGTCATACAGCTAACCACTAGCTGTACTCAGCGCATAAAGCAAGTGAAAGCAGAGGCAAAAATAAATAAATAACAGCAACAGAAATCGTTTATTGAAAAGGTACAGTAGTTATACACTTTATGACAGAGTATTAGGGCCACGCTGTTAAAAAGCATATTTTATGCAGAGAGCATCTTGAAACAGGATGATGTGTAACAATCAGTGAACAGCTCTGTAACACGTACTGTGTGTGTGTGTGTGTGTGTATATATGTGTGTGTATTAAAACCTTATGATTAATCTAGCATTTCATGTCATGGGCATAGCAGCTCTGATTTTAGAAGAGGAATATAATGCAAAAATAATATTCTGTTGTAGTTTACATTGTATAGTTTTTAGTAAAATTAAAAATACTCAGTGTTAATGGTGTTTTCTCTTTTACCTTCAGGAAAGTGTCCAGCAGTTACACCGTATTTCTGCTGTGCAGCCTACTGGAATTTATGGGTCATCTTGTGATAAGATGAGGTGTCTGAGAAGACTCTGTGGGATTTATAGCTGAATGGTTGTTTGGTGTAGATGTGAGTTACTGTATATAGGTGGATCTGCGGTGGAGGTGGTCTCCAGCTACAAATACCTGGGTGTACACTTGAATGATAACCTCAGCTGGAGCAATAACACCACCAGCCTGATCAAGAAAGGTCATCAGAGACTCTACTTCCTCAGACGGCTGAGACGAGCCGGTCTGAGAAGCCCAGTCCTCACCTCGTTCTACAGGTGTGCAGTGGAGAGCGTCCTGTGCTCCAGCATCAACGTGTGGCATGGAGGCTGCACAGTTGCAGAGAGAAAAGCTCTGCAGAGAGTGGTGAAGGCTGCACAGAAGTCTGTGGGAGTCAGTCTCCCCACCATCACAGACATTTACACCTCCAGATGCAGAAAAAGAGCCACCTGCATCATGAAAGACCTCACTCACCCAGCACACTCACTCTTTGCACCACTCCCCTCGGGACGGAGGTTGAGGAGCATCAAATGTAGAACCACTAGACTGAGAAACAGCTTCTACCCTGAGGCTGTCAGACTCATGAATAAATAAATAATAAGAATAAACACTGCAAAATGTCACATCATACTGATACTGTACTGATCTGTTTCTTGTTGCTGCGTTCATCTGTGACCATCTGCTCATGTTCGTGCTGCTGTTTATAATGATGTTTTTCTACTACATTAGGGCTTAGTGTATTACTAGCTGATGTGATGTCTCTCTTAGTTAATCCTAGATGTTATTATTGTATTTCTCTTGCATTTGTTGTTGGATGTAACTGGGACCCTGTGTACATAATCTCGTTTTCAACACATGTACTACATGCGGTGCAAATGACAATAAATTCTCTCTGACTCTGACTCTGACTCTGACTCTATTACGGTAATAGTAATTGTTCTTATTCCGACTGTTGACATCACCATGAAGAGAGAGGCTGTCCTTAAAGCTCTGATGATCTACCTGGATGAACCTGTGGAGAATCTTTTGAAAGAACACCAGGTAAGAAGATACAGTATGATGCAATAACACGAGCAACATCCACAGACCTTTTTGTGTTTGAAATTACACTGGATATTTTTTCTTCTCCTTGCTATAGACTCCTCTTATTTTTGTCTATTGAATTTGGGCTCAAACTGTAACAGCATGCCAGAGTGGGAGAAACAAATACAGTTCCCTTTCAGTTGGTGTCTCGGTGCAACATGCTTGCTATGGGAATTGTGCCCCCGCGCGATTACCTGAAGGAATATACTCACGCTTTTACGGCTAGGGGCGTCACTGCCGCGCCAGAGGCCCCGCCCTCTGGGTACTTAAGCGGCTTGCGCCCCTCCATCTTTCTCTTTTTGCCCTTCACCTCGCTTAACACCTGAACTTCGTGGGACTTCTCTGTTGTCGCATCGTTCGACTGAGGTGAGCTTGCTCCCTACACTGAGTGTACAGAGAAATTTTCCTGCATACTGCTAGGCTGGCGAAAGCTGGTCCAGCTTTTTTCTACTCACCTTCGAAGTTTTCTTCTTTCCGCAGCTTTTCGCTCGACTACGCTAACTGCGTCACAACCTCCTGCTAACCATTAGCAGGCTAACCAGCGAAAGCAAAACGATGGAGAAGACGGCTTCCAACAAAAGAAAACTAGGAACAACTTCAACGCTTCTCGCCGGACATGGCTCCCGAGAAGGGAAAACGGAGGACAAGGAGGAGGAAAACCAAGACGATGAGTCCTCGCTCGCGTCCATGCCCCAGCGGATGCGGCTACTCCCTCTCGGCGACGGACACCCACGAGGCCTGTCCTACCTGCCTAGGGATTCTACACGCAAGGAAAGCGCTGGAATTCCCGGACTCCTGCTCTCACTTCCGTCGAATGTCGACAGTGGTGAGGAAACGACGGGCTCACGCGTTAGCTAAATCCATGGCTAGAAATGCGGCGCTGACGGTCGCACGTTGCACTAAAGTGCTCCCTCCTGAATCGGAGCCTAACAACGTGGACCTGGAATGCAGCGGTCGAGTTGGAGAGGACAACATGTCGGACTCCTCAGTTGCCACCAAGGACTCGACGCCTGAAGTGTCCGACCAAGACGCAGAATATGGTCATAAAGGGGAAACTGTTGATTCCTCCCAAAACCTGGCGCAAATCTTACCGGAACCGGACTTGTCGGTACCTACCTTGTTTGACCTATGCCACAGGGCGGCAGATGCCCTGCAGGTCACGTGGCCAGACCCCACGCCTCGCCAACAGACTACGAGGCTAGCGGGAAGCTACTTCTACGTGAAACAATTGACAACGTTGCAGAAAATGCCAATTTTTCCGGACTTTCTCATAAAGCTCAAACGCTGCTGGGCGGAACCCGGATATTCCATTATGCTGCCATTATCCCAACTCCTCAACGTTGCGGGAATGGAGACAGCAGGCTTCGCCAACGCATCCCCGATAGAAGAGACTCTGGCGGCTCACTTAGCCCCCATAGTCACGGGGACGAAACCCACGCTACCCAGCAGGGCCTGTCGCGCTTCAGAGAAATAACTTGAGAAGTGCTACAAGGCTCAGGGCCTCGCAGCTCGCGCAATGAATGCATCGTCCATGGTGCAGGCATACCTGGCGGAAAAACTCCAACATATCCAGGTGACAAAAGACGAGCAGGACGCGACGGAAGCCATGGAGGAGGCCCGCCGTGCCTCGGACCTCGTGCTCTGTATGATGGGGACAATAGCCATTTCCCAAGGCAAGGCAATGGCGGAAATAGTTGTCGTCCAGCGCCATCTTTGGCTAACTCTGTCGGACCTCCCAGAAAACCAGAGGTCCACTTTTCTCCAGCACCCCATCGAGCCAACGGGACTCTTCGGGTGAGAATTGGAACACGTCCAGGCCAGGCTGGAACAAAGACGCACATAGGCTGAGGCCCTCCGCGAGGGGTTTCCTAGGAAAAGCTTTGCACCCCCAAAGGAAGACACGCGTGGCCCACCACGGAAGAGACCTGCTGGGGGCAGCGCAACCTTCCAATACCGGCCAAGGACCTCTTCAGTGACCCGAAGTGGAAATCAGACTCGAACCTGATGTAACAGGACGATCTGACAATTTTACAAGTGTGCCCGCCCACGTGGTACGGGAACCTGACCTCTTGAGCCCAGTCTCCCCTTGTAAAAGACTACGAGGAGTGAGTGGCATGTTTACACGCACCAAACATGACTCAAATTTTGCATGTGTAAATAAAACAAACACTGTTTCAGACATGTACAAAAATAAAAGTACCAAAGCACAGACTGCCCTGGTTCTTGACTCGAGTCCCATTTTTATAAACAAACCATATGGTCAAACTATGAACCACAGCAAGATACACGAGCCCTGCCAAAGACGGTCAGATCTCGCGATATCTTCTGTCGGGCCGACCAGCCTGCTCGAAAGAGCGCAAGAGGGGTCAAAGGTCACCCCTTCGGCGCCAAAACACGAAGAGCAGCAATTCAACATGCCCTCCAGGCTCAACGCGCATGTGCAGGCCTGGAAGGCGTGTCTACCAAATGATTGGGTCATGACAACGATATGTCATGGGCTCAAGTTGCAGTTCTCAAAGAAACCATCCCGCTTCACAGGACTGATGCAATCTAAAATTAACCCTAAACGTATACACGTACTGAGGGAGGAAGTCTCAACAATGCTGCAAAAGGGAGTGATTAGCCTGGTCTCAGGACACAAGCTACGCTCTGGCCACTACAGTAGGGCTGCAACTAACGATTATTTCAATAATCGATTAATCGGCCGATTATTTTTTCGATTCATCGATGAATCGGCAAAAAAAAAAAAAAAAGGAAACAAGTTTTAATTATCACCTCTTTATTCCAAAATTTGACTGACATATCAAATCGCACAAAAAACAGGTTGCTACTTGACTATTCTGTTAGTAAAATATTGAATAATTAAAAAATAAAGTTAGTCAGCTTCAATAAAAAATAAATGTACACAAACATATATACAAATGTATTATTTATACCTGCACAAAATGTAGCTACTTTGTAAAATGTGTTTTTGAGGGACAAGTGTAACCTGGATTAAAGGTGTGGATTGTTTTAACCTGGATGGGGCAGCTGTGGCTGAGTTGTTAGAGCAGTCGTCCTCCAATGCAAGAGTTGGGGGTTGGAATCCACCAGCAGTCACATGCCTAAGTGTCCATGGGCAAGACACTGAACCCCATGTTTGTGCCCCATTGGTGTATGAATGTGAGCTAAAGCTCGGATTTGTCTCTTTAGAATGATTTGTTCTTTGTAATCTAGTAGAGTGCTGTATGAATGGGTAAATGAGGACATGTAGTGCTTTACACTACTATAAACAATGTAAAGCACTTTGAGTATCAATTAGATAGAAAGGTGCTATATAAGTACAGTACAGTCCATTTACCATTTACCATTACAAGTGTGGATCATTGTAACCTGGGTTAAAAGTGAAGTCTTCGTCTTCAACCATCGACAGAGGCCTCATGTCAGTGACGATCATGTAAGGATCTTTCAGTCTCTGCTGCTTGCTGTGGTGGTGTGCATGATGTCTGTCCATCATGAAGGCTGTCATTGTTTGTTGTTTTCTGGAATGAGAGAGTTTATATGTATTATATCATAATTTACAGTAACTCAAGAAATGCCTTGTTTCACTTGGTTAAACGCACAAGCACACACACACACACACACACACACAAATATAAAATACTAATTACACACACTTGAGTCATACCTGTCAAGTTTTGGATTTAAAAATAAGGGAAATTTTCTGCCGGGTACGCGGAGCCATCCCACTAGCCCAGGGATCTACAACCTTTATGATCAAAAGAGCCATTTCTGCCCCTTTGTTCACTAAATTAAACGTTTCCGGAGCCACAATACCTGCTACAACTGGGATTCTCAACTGGTGGCCCACAGACCACTTTAAGTTTGTTAAAGGACAATTTTCTGACCTGTAGTTTTCTGGCCATTGTAAAGCTGAAAATATCTAATGATTTGTTGATATTTTTACATTTTAGACTAAAAAAGACCAGATTATCATAAAGAAGGAAAAATAATGTGATCTTTCCCAATTAAAAAATAAAATAATGAACTATGCAGGTCTAGGTAAATTATTTTAATTGTGGAAAAATTAAATATCCTACTTCAAATAAATAAAGTTAACTTATGTTTTACTCATTCTATTAGTTCTAGTATTCACACATTTGCAAAGGAAATGACAGGAAAAACTGCTAAAACTAGCCCTTTT
Source organism: Garcialebias charrua (assembly GCA_038048925.1). Taxonomy (NCBI): domain Eukaryota; kingdom Metazoa; phylum Chordata; class Actinopteri; order Cyprinodontiformes; family Rivulidae; genus Garcialebias; species Garcialebias charrua. Next base: position 5,498 of record JBBPBX010082060.1, on the reverse strand, counting down.
GTTGTTATAAGAACAAATAAAATTCAGTTTAAAGTTAGTTTTGATCAAAGCTTGGAAGAGCCACTGCTGAGGGACCAAAGAGCCGCATGTGGCTCCAGAGCCACAGGTTGCAGACCCCTGCACTAGCCCAACCAAAGTCCAGAACCCCTTACATTTTAAGACAGGTTTACAAGAAATCTAAAATAACTACCTATCAGCCTCTTTCAAACCAGTTATGTGATCACAATCTGACAGGCTTACCTTTGTGCTTGACGGATTTTTCATGCTGACGGACATCGTTCCTTCCCCCATGAGAGAGAGACACTAAAGTCGCGGTTACAAATCTTAAAAAACGCGTAATAAACTTTAGGAAAGTAAATTCGCTGTCCCATTTTTCAACATATTTACACGAAGTCTTAACTTTTTTGGCAGGGACGCGTCCTCTCTCGTTAATTCTCGTTACATCCATCTCTCTGTTTTTCCGGGTTTGTTCCTGACCGCGCCGGCAGTAACATCGCGAGAACTGCCACCGAGGCGACTGCAGGTGGCAGTTCTCGCGAGGCTAGTGACAGAGGCACCGGAATGTTTTTTTTTTTTTTTAATAATATTATAATACGGGAGATTTCCGGGAAAATAATAATTCGGGATCACGACGGGAAAGAGGGGTAAAATACGGTAGTTTCCCGGCCAAAACGGGAGACTTGACAGATATGACTTGAGTAGATGAATAAATTACTGTAATTCCTGTTAAAATGCAATTCATCCTTCCATACAATGCAGTGACTTCAGACTTTGCCAGCAAATTAAAAGTTGAAGCTAAATCATTAAATTATCACCATCTTTGTGTTAGATTTATTTATAAAACACATTTAAACACTGCTTGTTTCGTTACATTAAAAATAAAAACACACACATTCTCTGTCACAGCTAAGAAACAAGCAGCAGCAGCAGCTACCAGAGACACTGGCATCACGTTTTCTCTCTTTGAAACAGAACAAATATGTTTTGAATTACCTGCTGCTCTTCCTTCATTCACACCGTGGTGAAGCCCGTCATGTTTACATTTCATCTGCGTGGTTATCTCGTGTCGCGTCGTCACTTTTCAAAGCTTTTTCATCTTTATGAAGCGTCGAACTCCCACACGTTGTAGGACTTATTTACAGTTTTCTCTGCGTCGCGTCGGTCATTGTAAAATAGACTTTGAAAACAGTCTCTGCTGTTTCCTCCTCCCTCCTCGCTCAGTTCAGAAGCCACACACACGCGCAGGCGCAGCACGCTGACGCTGCAGTTTTTTTTTTTTTTCAAACTTTATTCAGTCAGGCTCAGCCAGCTTTGACAAAAGCTTTACCGGTGAACAAAACAGCTCCGCGGCGCCGTGAAAGAAGCATAATCGCGCGACACAACGAATCGATGATGAAATTCGTTGCCAACACTTTTAAAAATCGATTTTTATCGATTTTATCGATTCGTTGTTGCACCCCTACACTACAGTAAATACTTCCTGGTCCCCAAAAAGGATCATTCCCTGAGACCGATTCTGGATCTCAGGACTCTCAACAAGAGGATTAAAACATTTAAGTTCAAGATGCTTACACTGCGGCAAGTTCTCCAGTCTGTGAGATCTGGAGACTACGCGTGTACAGTGGATTTTCATATAGGTGTATGGAGGAAACACAGGAAGTTTCTCTGCTTTGCCTTCGAGGGTAATGCTTATGAATTCAAAGCCTTACCCTTTGGTTTAAAGACTGCTCCGCGTACATTTACCAAATGTCTGGATGCAGCCCTGACCCCTCTTAGGAATCAAGGACTTAGGGTCATGAATTATCTTGATGACCTGCTGATTCTGGCTGAAAGCAGAAAGCAGGCCCAGTCACACTCCTATAGGGTGATCTCTCACCTGGAGTCTCTTGGTTTTGTCATAAACCTACAAAAAAGCGATCTGACTCCATCACGGGTTACCGTATTTTTGGGAGTACAGATCGACACAGTCCAGTACAGAGCATGGCTCTCGAAGGAACGAGTTTCCTCCATTCGTCGTTGCCTGGAAAAGTTTAAACTGGACCAACGGGTCCCTGTGAAAACCTGCCAACGCCTCTTAGGCCTCTTGGCGGCAGCCATTCCCTGTGTGCCACATGCACTACTGAAAATGCGGCCCATACAAGTATGGCTGAATCAACAAATACAACCCGACCTGCCTAATCAGGCAGAGAAGGTTAGGATAGACCCAGAGTGCCTGGAGGCCCTGGAACCCTGGAGGGACTTGTCCGTTTTCACGGAAGGGGTCTCATTGGGAAGGGTGTCATCTCGTGTGGTCATCACGATGGACGCCTCAAAAACTGGATGGGGGGCAATCTGTAGAAACCAGAACGCCCGCGGCCTTTGGAATGAACAGGAAGCAAGATTACATATCAACTTCCTGGAGTTGTTGGCCGTATTCCTGTCACTAAAATACTTCTTCAATAAAGGTCTGATTGCTGGACAACACATCCTGGTGAAATCGGATGACAGGACCACAGTGTCCTTCATCAACAGGGAGGGAGGGACAAGGTCCCGGGCCCTCCTAGGACTGGCACAGAGGATGCTCACATGGTGTGCTCCAAGAATCTTGTCACTTAGGGCTACTCATGTCCCTGGTGAACTAAATTATGGTGCGGACGCCCTTTCAAGAGGGCCTCTTTTGGCATCAGAATGGAGCCTGAATCCACGGATTGTGGAACAGGTCTGGCCACGATTTGGGAAAGCTTCTGTGGACCTGTTTGCCTGCAGGGCTAGCTCACACTGTGACGTCTACTTTTCCTTAAGGGAAGCAGACACTCCATTGGGTATGGATGCTCTGGCACATGATTGGCCTGCAGGGGTGCTCTACTATGCCTTTCCACCGATCCCTCTGATCGGGACAACATTTGTACGGATACGTCAGGGAGCTCTCTCCTTGATTCTCATAGCTCCAAGGTGGCTACAGAGGATGTGGTTCCTGAAGCTGATTTCAATGCTATCTGGGATAACATGGCAATTGCCTTCTCACAGGGACCTATTGACTCAGGCGCATGGGCAGCTTCTACACCCACCTCCAGAGTTGTGTCAACTTTCAGTCTGGCCTCTGAAGGGATCTGGCTGAGAGCCTAAAGCCTGGTTTATGGTTGACGCGTCGCATAGGGAGCGAGGGTGCGCATGCGAAAAGTGGCGCAATCGCATAGTCCCCACCCCCGCGCTTTGGCCCCGCGCATCGGTTTGGCGCGTGTCGTGCACCTCTGATTTTTTGAAACTCCGCAAGGCTAGCTTGCGCGCCGTGGGTGCTACTTTGATTGACAGGTTGGGTATGGACCTCACCCGACAGCCTTCACACTCTTCACGCCAGAGCCTGCAGCTGTCTGCGCCGCTGTGGTCATGGAGACGGCGTCGCGACGCATGGAGAAATGTTTTGTATGTGACAAAAATGTATTAAATTCTCCTTCTTCATCTGGACTTTTCTTTTTTTTTTTGTGCAAAAAGTCACGTGATCGCTTCCTCCTCCGCTCCATGCATTAAAACCGCAAGACACAATAACTGTTGTTCTATTATGATTTGCTCTAATAAAGACAACAGTTCAGCACGCGAGCTGAAAGCCTTTTTTTGTTGTTGTGTGATTTCAAACAGTTCTTCTTCTACGGTAGATTTCTTCTTCTACACCCTTTCTTGCAACATATGCACAGGTTTTAGAGGGTACTGCCACCTGCTGGTCAGTAAAAGAATAGCACTTTGCCATGCGCCGCCGTGCGACACTATAAACGCATGAAGCCGCACGGCACAGTGCGCGCTGAAGAGTCCTGAACTCTTATAGACGTGCTCCAAGGAGAGAGAGAGTATTTATATAAAAAAGAATTTATTATGACAGGCATAAGGGTTACAATTTAATCAGAGTACAGACATAAAATACATTTATATGCATATAAATGGGAGCAGAAATACAGAACCTTCCTCCGCGGTGTTCCCTCAAAAATGCTCGCCCCGCTGATAGTGTGTTCTTCTGATATGTGCATCTTGTCGTGTTCCAATTGGATGTTTCAAGATTAGACTGTCTGCTTCTAGCTCGTTACCATGGTGTTCAAGGTTGCTGCACTGACCTAGTCTTGTGCAGTTTGCAAACTCTTAGTTTGCTGTGTTATTAGTAGGATTTTAGCAGACTGTGGGCAACTACACTAATTGATCGTAATGATTCCTAGCTGTGTGTGTGTCATTAATCTAATATGTAAATGTGTCTCTATATGTGAGCTCCAATATGTATGAAGATTCAATTCATGTTGTGTTCTCTTAAAGTTATAATTAGTGTCATACGTTGTTTCACAGAGTGTATCTGTAATGTTACGTGTCAACCAGAAGTAGTAAGTGTATTACCTGCACTGGATGAAAAGAAACTACTTGATTTAGTTTATGGTTATATGAACATTTGGGCTCCTAAGCTGAATGAAATAGTAAACCATGTAATTCGTGTTTGTCTAAAGTCCAGAGAGAATAGTTTAATCAAACAGTAACATTTCCTAAGCATATGAAATCAGTAAAAGGTGTATAAAACAGTGTCATAACCCTTCAGCGCGTAGTACGCGCGCTCCAGCTTGTGGACCAAAGCGCGACTATATCCGAGCCTTTAGGCTTTGGTTGCTTTGTCCCAAAACAAAGAACAAAGTTAGCAAGGACCTGAGGGGTTACCTTGTGCTTGGCCTGGGTTTTTTCCACCTCTACATCTGTCACCCAATTTCTTGTGACATGGTGGGTCCATTTTTTCCTCCTGTTTCTTAGGATGTTCTATTGGGAAAAGGAGACGATAAATATTTCACACTGATGGAGCACGCTTAAGCTGTCTCTGGTTGGTGTATGCATATACAGCAAACCCCCGATTTACGAACGAGTTAGGGACCTAAGAACGGTTCGCAGCTCGATCCGTTCGTAGGTAGGGGGTGAAAATTATATTTAAAAAAAAAATTATTCATTCATTCATTCATTCAACCTTTATTTATCATGCTAACGGAGCGCGCACACACATTAAATGTACAGTAGTGTACTGTAATGTTAAACATTGCTATTCACATTTACAGAATAAATAAAAATATATTTTCTTACTTTGAGATGGTCAAAGCCGACATCTTAGGTTGCCATGCGTTGATTGTTGTCGGGGCCGAGCAGCGCGGCGGCCGGCCAGTGAACCACCGCAGCTGCTCCAGACCTGTGTTAGCTAGCTGGCTAGCTTCTGCTAGCCAAGCCATGAGCTGGTGTTGGAGCGGCGGCGCGATCAATCTGTAGCTCCTGCTCCAGCCTGAGACGTCCACAGAGCTCACAGAGACGTTTCCAGCTCGTAATTAATCCATATGAAGCCATCCTGGTCACCAGTCTTCGGCCGGCTACCGTGTTAGCTCCCGTGTTAGCTTCTGGAGCTAGCCAGGCCGGAGGTGTAGCCAGGCCGGCCGGAGGTGTTCGCACGGCGGCCTGGCACGATCGGCGATAAATCCGCTGCTGCCTGAGACATCCACAAAGTTCACAGAGAC
>JBBPBX010082059.1:3542-15818 GCA_038048925.1 Garcialebias charrua | reverse complement strand
TTAAAGCTGCTATATGTAACTTTTCTAACAATATATTTTTAAAACATATTTCTTCACTCTGTCACTAGATTGATGTTAGAGAGGTAATCTCTGAAAAAATATATATATATTGTCCCCTTGCTTCTCCAGGTGGTAAATAAGCATTTCTAAAAAGAAAAAGTGACCCGCCATTTTCCAGCCAATAAAAACAAAGTTTGTAACCAGCCAATAAAAACCGAGCTTGAATTTGAATCAGCCAATAAAAACAGAGCTTGAATTTGAATTTCAACAGACCACAAGGGGGCAGAGCCATATATGGCTCTGAGGGGGAGGGATCAGAATGCTTTGCTTGTTGAAATTTTTTCTAAGTGTTGATGTTCTACAGAAACTGCAGACTTCACCTTTAACCAACATTTCTTTTTAAATTTGACAATAATTACTAATTATTGTCTAATTTCAAACAATATTATTGTTTATCTCAATAATTTCTGACAAAATTCATCGCCCAGCAAAATTTGTTATCGTGACACACCTATAGGAATGGCTTCAATTTAGCTTTCAGAAGCAGGAAGTAAAGAGCTGGAGTAAATAAAATATATGGTTATATTTAGTGATTTAAGTCTACTCTTATTACTCACCATTGAATATTAATATTGAGTAACTTTTGATCTTGGTTTGTGTTGAAGAGCTTATGGAAAGAGCTGCAGAGTTCATGCATGGTGTCACAATGTGCACGTTGTTGCAGCATTTAAAAAAAGTTAAGACTATTTTAGGCAGATAGTCTGTCAGACAAGCCGTCTGTTGTAAACAAAACTGCTGTGATTAATGTTTCAGCTGACAGCAGGTTAACCTTTACCAACTCTGAATCGTTTTTCATCTAAATTGTCAGAATATAATATGTTTAAGAAATGTTGAATTATTAAAAACTGTTATTGTACTGTTTCTAACTTATTTACATATGAATATTTCTGTTCAGTGCCCTGAGATGACTTCTATTGTGACTTGGCACTATATAAATACAGTAAACTGAATTGAATTGAACTATTAAAAACCAATTATACGGCTATGACTGCTAAAATTAGATTTAAAAAATAACTGTTTTGAAAAACTACTAAAAGCTGGAGAAGTTGTTGAAAGATTTTCTTTGAAAGAAAAAAATATTGTAAAATGAATCATCAGGGTGAGGAGAGTAGCAAATCAAACAAATGACTCATTATTCCTTCTGTCACTGTGTTCATAGTGTGTAATATTTGAACGGCGCACTATGTTGTTTTTAAGATATTTTTTATTTAAAAAATCTGAATTTGTTTATTTCAATAATGGACCTCCAGAAGTCAGTTTTTGTTTCATTGCTCAAAAGAGAATGTAATTTGTTGCGACTGATCAGTTTGAGCATGTATGTGAACACACCAGTCTGGTATATCTGAGCATGTGCAATGTTGCAGACATGTGGGGAATGTCAGCACTGTAAAAGACTGCCGTTGACAGCTGTCACCTCCTCTTGCAATCCCTTCTCAGGCTTTCATATCCCTGTCCCGCTATTCTACACACACACACACACACACAGTTGCACGCACTTCAGCGTGTTCAGTAACTGGACGTTCTCTTTTCTGCTCTTTCTCCCTTTCACTGCTTCTCACCGTGCTTCGCTCTCTCACTCCTTAATCCCACTGACATGCATCTGTATGCACTCCCATACACATTTATCAGTCTCACAAACACACCTTGTCCTCTTTGTAAACAGACTCTCTTGCTGATATCTGGGTGGGGGGGGGAGTTCTTGAAAGCTTTCCTTATCGACCAAAGTGCAAAGTTAATCTACGAGTTCACCGACTGAGCCAATCCAATTTCACCTCTTAGACTTTATTATGGTTCCCCTACTTTTCACTGCTATAAATCTCTAGTTCATTAATGATTATTGTAATATAGCTTTAATGCAGAACATGTAAGCTTTATCTATTGTACTCAAATATGTCGTTACTTTTATCTCAAGCTAAAAATAATAATAATTTGGAAAGCCAACCCTCTGCTTGAATAGTGGTGTAAATTTCATACGTCTCTGATCTGTTGGTGTTTTGTTGTCCTATTGTCACATAATGTCTCTGTTCATTCAACTACGATCCTGCTAATCGACGTCATCGTGGTTATTAAATTCTATAGACCATGACAACTCAAACGATATCTCGTTTTAGGCCATTAACAAAAATGAAAGTGTAGTTAGCAGGCTGGAGTTTTTAAAGTATGAAGCCACAAAAAGAGAGCAGTGATACAGTTCTTTTAAAAAAAAAATTGTTTTTTGTTTGTTTTCAGTAAAAACTGTCAGTGTTTCCAGTAAAAACTGTCAGTGTTTCCTTATCTTAAGCTGTGTGCGTACATTTCTTTTTGTTCATGGTTGTTTGCTGTATTTTGAAAGCCAACAAGTTTTAAAAGATTCTGACCATACAGTATTGTGAATATTCTGGTTTAAACTGGAAAAGTTTGTCTTGCTTGATGCATACGGTACTTTCGTAGCTCATTATCAATGCTTTGATGGATGTTGACTTAAATGCAGCACTACATCCCAAACAAATAAAATCCCACGAGCAAAAGGAGAGCAGAGTAGATGATGTTTGGAACAGAAGCTGTGTGAGAACTGCTGCTACTATCCTCGTTACACAATGCACCATTCAGGAACTATAAGAACACACTGAGTAAAACTGCTTCTATCAAACTGATTAAACATATTTTCTTTAGAAGAGACACTTTGCAGCACCTTTTTTTTTTTTTGTCGTTTATCAGGTTGGAATGTGAAACTTTAGATTGATTAGACAAATGCAGGGGTGAACACTTGGGTGCCATTGACCCAAAAATAGTCTAAACAGGACTGTGTGCCTGTCGGCAAGTTTTCAGTCGGTTTGCACATGTGCAAACAGTGCGTATCATCTTCCACTGCAGACAGTGGCCTCTTTGCATGTGCATTCTCCCTGGCGTTCTTCAAGAAGGAACTGTCTGCAGTGAAAAATGAAGCAGGGAGGAGCTGAGCCAAGTGCAGCTCTGGTTTGTAACTGGTGATTCACAGATGCAAAAAAAGCTCATTTGAAGGAGAATTTGAACTAAATATTGTTTTAGTACTGCATTTAAACTAACCCCAGACTAGTGCGTGTGTGTGAGAGATGCTGAATTAACATTGAAGTGTTTTTACAAATGTTTAAATTACCGCCACTGACTGACTGAGTGTGTGTGTGTGTGTTTCAGATGAGAGTGTTCAAGTAATGGCTGAAGAGTTGGTCCAACTGGGTCTGATCAGCGAGGTGAGTGGTTTTGTAGATTTAATGAATGGGAGACCCTGCAGGTGTGTGTCTGTGCAGTAAGACCAAAGACAAGTGAAGTAAAAAACATTGATCACTTTGTTGCCACGGCGCCTGACAGTGGGTGGGGTCAATATTAGGCTGCAAATGAGTGGTCTCTTGATGTGTTGAAAGCAGGAAAAAAAGGAAAGTAAGGATCTGAGTGACGGATGAGGTGTGGCCACGGACAATTGGGCAATAGTGCGTCCACAAATGCAGCTCCTGTAGAACGTTCTGGGTCTGCAGTGGTCGGAGAATATCAGAATTTGACGGTAGAAGAATAACTGGTAACAGGTTCACTGAGGCAAAGGCTGGCCTGTGTTATTAAAGTCAAGTCAGATTTATTTATATAGCACATTTAAAACAAACTGTTACCAAAGAGCTTAACAAAGAAGAAGAAAAAAACTAAATCAGATCACCTTGTGTCAAATGTCAAGTAATAATAATAACAAAAAAAGCATAAACTCAGAAAGATGAAATACTAAATCAGATAAGACTGTGTTCATTTCATGTTGGTGCCAAACACACGGAGCAGTTTGCAGTGCAGCTGTTGTTTAAAAAGTGTCTTTGCTCTTCGCAGATGGACCAAGTCAAAATCTCTTCATTGCTCGAAGAGGCGTACAGCCAAGCTCTTCAGTAGCGAGTCTTCTCAGAAGTTTGTTCTTGATCTTGTTACTTTCTCTTTTTGGATATACAACCAGATGATTGTAAACATTTGTCTACCCCGGTGGGTCTGTGACCAAAGGAGGAAACCATCCCTTACATCAGGAAAGAAAACTACACGAGCACACAACCCTGTACAACATGCCCATATACAGTATATCTACCGTAGTCAACTTCAAAGAAACGATCTGCTGTGAATTATGTTGTTATTTTAAACGTCAGAGCTTATATTCATTTATACATGTAGAAATATTATAAATGGTTTGACCATTGTTTAGTTTAAGCCTAATAATTTGGTGAATACTATTTTTAGTATAGCCAGCTTTTGGTCCTAACAGAACCGACTGGAATACATTGAAACGGACTTCGTCTTCAGGTCTTCTTTGTTTACAGTAGAGGTCACTTTGTCATTCGGCTGATTCTCTCCATCACTGTAGGTACCGCTCACACACACACGTGCTTTTCTAATTTATGTCTGTTTCTGCACCTGGAGAAAAATAGTTGCATCGTCAGTGATGGAGAGATTTCCACACAAAGAAACTACAGTAGTTCAGACTCTCCTTTCATCATCCTCCTCATCATTTAGTTAATTTTTGTTTTGCTTTGTGCAATCTAACACCCAACATTTTACTTTGTTTGTACTTTGTTCACCCCAGCAAACATCCTTTTAAGTTAAATGTGGAATAGTTTATCTAGGTTGCTAGACATGAAATTTTTTCATTTGACTTCTTAAAATGCCTAAAAAAATGCATGTACTTGATAGTATTTTACAATTTGGGATGGCATCGCCTGCTCACTTTGAGGTACTGTGAACCCAGTGTCTTTAAATTTCTGATTGTATTTTGTGTGTATTATTTTGGTGTGTGTGTGTGTGTGTAAATAGACACCCACACATACATGTTTAAGTATCTAATATACACACATACTGTACACGGTTTTCAGTATGAGTGCGTTCGGGTCCACTTTTGTACTGCTTTTTTTTTTTTTTTTTTTACACCTGCTGCTTTTTTTGAGTTTACATGTTACTCTGCCTTTTGAATTTATGTGACTTGTGTACTGAACTCCATTATATCCTGTACAAAGTAGACTGCCTTTTCCTGATAGGTCACTGAGTGCTCTTCTAAATGTGCCGGAGACTGGACTCCAAAGTGTTTTACTTTGCACTGTGGGTTTTTACATGGAGCAGATGTGGGCAACATATGGCCCGTGGGCCAAATGTGGCCCTTGGACACTCGTATCAGGCCCCCATTATCCTTAACTGGGGAAAAAAAAAACTTTTAAAGTAAGCAATGAAAACCTGCATTTTATCAATGAAACATAAGAAAGTCTAAATTAAACATCTTGGACAAAGACATCAAAAGCCTTTGGATTAAGATAGGCTAAANTTTTTTTTGTCAAGATGTGGTTCCAGGATTAGACTGAATTTTAAAGGCTCCAAAAAGAAAAACATTATTATTAATTTTTAAGTTAACAAATTTATTGTCACAAGAACCATGTCTTATCTTCCTAAAGAGTATCTGGGACGCCTAATTTTGTCAAGCATGCTAACTATGCTACAAGAAAAATCCAAAAAAAATTGTCTTCCAAATTATTCATCTTAAAAATAAAATCTAATTCTCTATGCGGCCCTTCAGTTGCTTTAAATATTGTGATTTGGCCTTCTGGATAAAAATGTTGCCCACCCCTGCTGACATGGAGCGTCTGAGTCGAGACCAATTTTCATGTTTCCATCTTTTTTTTTTTTTTTTCTGTCCCTTATTTGTTTACTGACGATTAGGTACAACTAAAAACAATTTATTATTCAAAATGTGTGCAACGTTTTGGATCCTATAGGTCTTGATTTGACCTAAAGTGAGATCAGGGAGTTTTTTTGTTTTTTTCATGACACTTGCCTCAGAACTTTGTGGACCGTTCGGTACTACTGTTACTGAAAGCTCATGCAAGTCTGAATTTGCAGTAAAGCATGCAGTAAGAGTGCAAATAAATGTTAACATTTTAGGTTTATAGGCCAGAAATGGTTGTGTGTAAAATTTTCCTTTATGGTATTTTAATCGAATAAAATCTTGTCATGACTTTACCTGTTAATTGGAGACTGTTTGAGCTTTCAGGCCTCTGTTAACTGATACAGGTTGTCAATGTGTACAATGTTGTACACCTCACACTCTTGTACTCCTCAAATAGAAGAGCTGGGTATCTTAGAACTAGTACTTTAAGAGGTATTTGGGTCACAGTTTGTCCTCCATGGAACGTGTTAATATGATCACATTTTTAATTTGATTTTATGTTCTGTAAACTGATTGTGTTTTCCCAAAGATGTGCTCAAGTCAACATGGTGAATGTGAACGCATCAATGTGACCACCAGAGCTTTATATTGATATTTTGCACCCTACCTGGCCTCCCCTGGTACTCTTGCACCTTTTTGTTTTGGTGGTGATAAAACTGGTTATTAAATAATCAAACAGGGTTGGCAGCTCTAACCTGTTACTCCACGATGTGAGCTTTTTGGTTATAGCTGGACATTTCTATGTTTAGTAAACGACACGTGTCAGTCAGCACGTGCTTCTTTTTCTGAGACTTATGACAAGTATCAAAAGTAAAAGAAAACGTTTTCTTAAAAATGAACGCGTCGTTGTCTCCTTTTTGTTCTGTGTGGGACTAATATGTATGACGGAGTGTTCAGGGGCCTGTCTTGTTTTTGTTTTAGGTAGTTTTATTTAACAACACAACAAAACAAGTATGGCAATTTACAGTAATTCGAATATACATAGAAGGCATATTAGAGGCAGACTTAAAAATGAGAACATAAGGGCAGATAATACAAAATTAAAATAAATAATATATATAATTAAATACAAGAGGATAATGATTTAGAATCAACATGTATTGGTGGGCAGTTCCGTCAATATTTCAGTTAGGTATTTGTTTCAATGCATTTCAGAGATTTTAAATATTTTCATTCAACCTTTATTTAGTCAGGTAAATCTTTTGAACCTCATGGGCTCATTTACGAAAGCGACCTGCTAAAACTAAAGAACAATGAACAGCAGTGGTAGAATTTCCTTAAACAATAAACAAACAAACAATAAACAATAGAAAACAAAAGAGAAAAAAACAAAAGAACGTTTTTTTTATATTTTTTTTAACAAAGTATCAAACTAGCAAAACATAAGGTAGATGTATAAAATCAAAGACAGGAACAAATCTGCATTGTTTTTTGCCAGGATTCCAACAGATTATGAATATAATTGGAATTCAGATAAAAAATATGTTAAAGACTGGGGATGATTTTAGCACTCTTTGTTTATGAATAAAGAATTTCGCCAAACAGAATATCACATTACAAGAGAGTTCCATTTTGTTGTTTTTAGTTCAGGAGCCTGTCGCTGCAGGTAAGTCACAGGTAGGGGTTGATGACGTCATCCAGGAAGTGGACAGGGAAGTCGGTGCGGATTGTGCTGAACGGTTAAACAAAAAAGAAAAAGTTTTAATGTAGAGGAGAAGACTTGGTCCGAGCAGAGAAATGTGCGGCTTCGGTGAGTGGCTCTTGGTGTCAAAGATGCTAAAATAAAATAAAAACGATATATATTTTTATAAGTCGCGCAAAAAAATGTCCGAAAGGCAAAACGTACCTGACTACTGTAGTCCTTTTTAAATACAGTATAACTATATTCTGTAAGATTTTATGTTTCGACTTGCTTTTTGTTTAAAAATATGAAGCAAAACAAAAAGTTTGATATCCCCTGGCTACGGTCATTCATTTACAACGTGCGACTGATTGTAGCTGTGCAAAATTAATGTTAACTTGAACTAATGGAAGTAAAGCTTTAACAACAAAACATTTATTATGCTGCAATGCCACTTAATATGCAGTATGTATTCATTTGTGGTTAACCTAAAGCATCCATGTTTCATCATTGATGTGAAGCTTCCCAGTGTGGGATTAAAAGTTTTAGAGAAGCCTTATACACTTATGCATGCTCATAACCATACACAAATAGATGCAGGGATCATGTATATGAGGCATGTAGATGTGTATGTGACTGCATATGCAGGTATATATATATTTATAGAAATCCAAAGCCATGAATATTCTAAGTCTTTTATACATATGTATTTTGTTGCTGTGTTCTGTCATGTTCTTTGCAGGTTTACAGACAGCGGTGGGGTTTATTTGCATTGTGCTCTCTTTGTGTATATTTATTATATTTTGTAGTCTTACTTTCCTTCTTTCTATCCTATTAATATTTAAAAAATCGTAATGTGTGAAGAGGATGGCTGTAAGGTGAGAAGGGAGGTAAAAAGGAAAAAAAATAGAGGCTAAATTAAGTAGTTTATGATTTATTATGCTGCAATGCCACTTAATATGCAGTATGTATTCATTTGTGGTTAGGATCATTATGAAGAGCTTAAAGCATGCATGTTTCATCATTGATGTGAAGCTTCCCAGTGTGGGATTAAAAGTTGTTATTGTTCTTAGCAGTAATTTAAAGTACAATAATTTCAGCTCTTTACTCATAAAACAAAAGCTGCAGATTTGTGGCCCTAATTATTAACTATTGCTAAAAGTCTCAAAAGCCATATTTTTAATGCATTTATGACTGCAGTGTCAAATCCTTTCATTGTCTAATCCTTAACAGATTTTTTTTTAAAGTAGCCTAATTTTGATCACTGTAAATCTTGTGGTACATCATCGCAGCTGTGGGAACCACTGGTTAAACCATAATGAAGTCCACTAGAGTAGGAACTTATTGCTCATAAGGAAAGAACTTAAAATCAGTATTTGCTCTGTGTTTGATGTCACATAATGTTAATTGCTACTCAGTTACCTATTTCTAAAGTCGTGTCACAAGACATTTAAATACAGAAACACTTGTGTTTTTGTCATCCAGATAAGGACACAGGGCCAGGGAGACTGATGAAAAAGGGGTTAACTCTCATTCTGGTCGGGCATATCAACTTCATCCTTGGCGCTATTGTTCACGGCAACGTCCTCCGCCACATTTCCAAACCCACCCAACATATCAGCACTGAGTACACTGTAGCCAACATCATTTCTGTAACCTCAGGCTTGCTGGTGAGTCGCTCCTTTTATATTTTTGTTTTGTTTCAAAGCTCAGGAGTTGATGTAGAAACCGTCCCTTTAAAGGCCACTTGATATAGAAATCTGAACATTTTTTTCTGAAACTGATGGTTTATGATGCAAACAAGAAGACAACTTGTTGTCCAACTCATCCTGCAGCATCCTCTGTCACAGTATTTTTTTTTCTCCTATGTTTGAAATGCATTCCTTCAACCTAAATCCCATTGAGCCTTGAGGACTCATTTACATGAGAGACCTGTTTTATATCTGCCGTTAGTGTCTTATACTTTCTCCTTCCATTGCAATGCATAAAATATGTGCTGCACGTTTCAAAAACAGTAGTGTTGTGCAGTGTAAATCAATTCTTGGATTATATGTGGTATTGAACAACAATATTAAATAATTTTAAACATTGAATGCATGCTTGCACCAGATTCTATTTTAAAAGTCACAGTTCAGGCCTGCACCTCAAGACACCCAGGCCTAACAACATGTATGCCTTTATCTGACTTTTGTTTTCTTTGCATGGGTTGATGTGCTCCTGTAGCTCAGCTGAATGTTTTTCTGCAGTCAGGACTGAACTTGCCTTTCACGGCAGAGCTGGTTCTTCAAACCAATCAAGTGTCCCTTTGGGGCAGGCCTCATTACGTTCATTTATCAGATAACCTGACGCTTGTTCATAATAAAAGTGTTAACGTTTACTTAACTGAATGGACCTCTGAAAGGGAGAGTCGAACAAATAAAAGCAGCCAAAACATAAGAGTTACAAAATCAATGTGACTACAGTATATCTTAACCAAGCATCCAAATTAAAGATGCAGTTTTACAACCTGAGGCTAGGATTACGTATTTCTTTAATAAAGCTTACTTTGTTGAAGAGGAGATGCTCATCTTATCGTTTCAATCTTACAGAGCATTGCCTCTGGGATCATCGCCATCATAGTATCAAGGAACCTTCATGAGTTGAAACTGGTAAAATTTTAATTTGTCTTCATGAGTATTGCTCTGTACATCACCATCACCCACCATCACAGATATCTACACCTCCAGATGCAGGAAGAGGGTCACCTGCATCATGAAGGACCCCACCCACCCAGCAGCACACACACGCATTTTGCCCCGCTCCCCTCAGGCAGGATGTTAAGGAGCATTAAGTGTAGAACCATTAGACTGAGGAACAGCTTCTACCCTCATGAATCTCTAGCCAGGATAATCCCTGTGAAAAATCACATCATGCTGCTAATCTGTTTCATGCTGCTGTGTTCATTTGTACTCATATGCTGGTGAAGATTCTCAGTCGTCCAGGACATGATAAATATGTACTTTGACAGGTCCCTGCTATCAATGGGTGAAGTGTGACTTGTCATTTCACATACAGTAGGATGTGTGTGTGTGTTCTGTAAGCTCTGTTTTCACACTCTGAACTTTGAATGGGTCACAGGTACGTGTTATCCCAAGTATGTGGGGGGTGTTAGTTTCCAATTTAAATATGTTGGTGCGTGTCAATGGCTTGTCCTGTTATAACTGCTTCCCTTGACTGTCTGCAAACCCAATTGATAAAGCTTCTCGGATGAGAAGTGAAACGTCTTGTTTGTTACAAATAAAGTCCAGTTGTTCTGTATTGAACGCCTTTTTTGATTTGTACTCATCTGCTCACACAGGCTCATGTTCGTGCTGCTGTTCAGCGTATTGTTTTTGTACTTGGTGCTTAGCATATTTTTAGTCTTACCTTTTTTTTTTGTTCATATCTTCGATCTTATTACAGTTATTCTTTTACATTTTATACTTTTGTTGGATGTAACTGGGACCCTGTGTACACAATTTTGTTCCACCACATGTACCACATGTGATGCAAATGACAAAGAAACTTTGACTTGACTTTGACATGATGTCTCTGCGTGTCCTCAGCAAATAGGGCTTTTGGTTGCATCGTTCCTGAACGCCTTGCTCTCAGCAGCGTGCTGCGCCGGTCTCCTTTTGGCCGTTGGTGTCACTGTTGCCCAGAATGGAAAAGGTTTGATGTTCGGATGCAACGAGACAATGGTGCCCATCAATGCTCGGTCACCTGTCAGTGCCCAGTGTCCGTTTGATACGACACGAATCTACGTGAGTCTTAAGGTCAACTCTTTTTCCTCTTTGTGCTATTTTTGCTCGTCTTCTCTCCATTTCTTCCTGAAGCCTCAAATATTTGTTCATGAATTAGATATATTTTTTAATGTGCCAGTAGAAATCCTCGTGATCCATTTTGTTCCTACTTCTTCGTCTCTTGTCAGGACACCACCCTGGCTCTGTGGATCCCTTGTGCCATGTTGTCGGCAGCCGAGGCCGGACTCTCTGTGTGGTGCTTCATCGTTGGACTAACTCTTCGAGGCCTGGCGCCCTGCGGGGACAGCTACATCAAAGAGCAGGTGTGTGTGGGCAGGCAGCTGTGCTTGAAGGGTGTGACTGTGGTGTGTTTCAGTCCAAATCTGACTGATGTTCTTAAACGTCTCATTTAATACAAACGCAGAAACTAATCAGTCTTGGGACATTCCATGTCAAGCCAACCAGGAGCTTCCCACCTCAAATGTATTTTTTTTTTTTTTTGCTGAAAGGCAAATACTGAAAATTCCAGATATTTCAGCCATTTAGATAGTACCCATCAAATTAGTGTCACCTTTACAGAAGGGTTGTCAAAAAAGGTGTCATTTTCATTTTTAACTACAGAGAACATTATGAAAGTGTTAAAAAAAAGGATACAACATGTTAAATATGTCCTGATAATATATATATTTTTTTTTACATCTAATAGAAACATATACAGAATTTTTAATTATAAAATATATATGAATATTACATATTATATTTTGGCATTTACTCCACAACACTTTGTCACTGAAAATTAGATGTATATTTAATTTGTTCATTGAAATAGATATTTTATTTCCCAGTACAGTATGTTGAAAACCAGTTTTAAAAGAAATCTGATATATATCTGATATATATATTTTAGTGTTGGTGTAAATTTTCATACTTTTATACTACTATGCAAAAACTCAGGACAGTGTTACACTTTTACTATTTTATGCTTATGTTTATTAAATGTTTCAGTGTTTTAGTGTTTAAATGGTTACTGTTGCACCGAGGGACTGAGAGAAACGCAATTTCAATCCTGTGTATGTCCTGTACATATTGCAGTTCTGACAATAAAGTTGACTTTGATATATATATATATATATATATATATA